>APFE030488658.1:33594-67154 GCA_000404065.3 Pinus taeda
AGTTCATACAGACCCAAGGGAAATTGCAGAATGATCGCCATCAGAAGTGGTCTACATACCTGCAACAGTTCCATTTGAATATCAAGTATAAGAAGGGTAGCACCAATAATGTTGCTGATTGCCTCAGTCAACCACCGATCATGGCATTAACCACCATGCTCAACTCTTATGGGCATGAGACTTCTGATTGGCCACTTCTCTACAAAAGAAACCCAGAATTCGGCCACACATACCAGACACTCTTGGAGGGTCGGCATGTTCCAGATTTTCACCTCCAAGATGCCCTATTATACCACCTGGGTCACCTTTGTGTTCCTTCAAGTGAGCGTGCGAAGATGATTTGGGAAGCACACTACAGTCGGGCTGTTGGGCATTTCAGGGTCGAGAAAACGGTGGCAGTACTGCAAAAGTATTTCTATTGGTCGAATCTCTGACAGGATGTTGGGAAGTACATCAAATCATGTACTGCCTGTGCCATTTCCAAACCAACCATCAAGAAGCAAGGCCTCTATACCCCGTTTCCTACCCCTAGTCGACCTTGGGAATCCATCTTCATGGATTACATGTCAGGCCTTCCTTCCACTAAGCATGGAAATGAGTGTTTTGTGATCGTCGACAGGTTCTCGAAGATGGCCATTATGGTGGCCCGCAAGAAGAATATCACAGTAGAAGCCACTGCTAAACTCTTCTTTGAACAAGTGTGGGTGCACTTTGGGATCCCACAGTCTATCATCTCAGATTGGGATAGTCGGTTTCTCAGTACATTTTGGTCTAGTCTCTGGTCAATGCTAGACACCAAACTCACTAAGTCCACAGTCTTCCATCCTCAAACTGATGGTCAGACAGAGGTTGTCAATAGGATGATTGTGCACATTCTGCGCATGTATAACTCAAAGCATCCATGCACATGGGACGAGAGCCTCCCCTATGTTTAGCACAGCTACAACCAAGCTCTTCACATCTCGACTGGCCACAACCCTTTTCACGTGGGCTTGGGATTCCAGCCACTATGCCCCATTGATGTGGCCATGCCACTTGCAGCTACTCACATAGATTCGGCTCATGTATAGTCTGAAATAGACAAGGCAACCAACTTCATTGAGCACATCCAACATATTTTCCAACTGGTCCATGACATTTTGGAGAAATCAAATGCCAAGTACAAGCAACGACATGATCAACATCGGGTGCCACATAAGTTTCAGGTGGGCGACAAAGTCTGGTTGCATTTGCAAAAGGAATGCCTTACTGGAGCCTATCGGAAACTAAGACCACTTCGATATGGTCCTTACACCATTACTAAGGCTGTGGGAGACAATGCATTTGAGCTCAGCATTCCCCCATTCCTTGGCCTGCATCCAGTATTCAATGTGGACCGCCTTCGGCCATACTTCCCACCATTGCTAGACACTTCCGACATTGCAGAACAACTCAAACCCACAGAATTAAATCCAGATTGCATGGAACAAGCTGCAATTGATCGGATCATGGACACACAGATCAAGAACACTCGCCACCAGAATATCCAACTATATCGAGTTGTCAAAGCAGGCCAATTCCTTCACCAAGGCAAGTGGCTCACCAGGGACCAAGTTCAGCAAAGGTTTCCTCATCTCATGGAGGAAGTCAACGCAATGGGGACCATTGCTTCCTAAGGGGGGAGGAATGATCCAAGTGGATATTGGTGGCCACCTACCAAGTCCATCTGGACCCCCATCATTGTTTCTCTCAGCATTTTCAGTTTTTAATTGTAGCACAACTTACTATTTTTAGCAGTTTTTTGGGTCCTGAACTTCCGGAGCCATTTTGAGGCCCTAAACGGCGTTTTTTGGGAAATCTGGGCGCAACATGGGTCCATGGACCGATGTTGCCCTTCCCAAAGTGGTAGTTCTCGGATAGATGTTTCTAACGAGCTATCGTAAGCGTCAAACGGAGATCATATGCCAAAGTTACGACCCCGGGAAATTGATGTACCAATTTACCCAAACAGGGCCCACAATTTGGCGTTTCATCTTCTAGGGTTAGGTTTTGGGATGTGAAGGGTTTTTCATTGTTTCTCAACAATAAATAGGCCTCCGACCCTCATTGTAACACAGTTCAGAGGCATGTAGTCACCACATCTCTTCTCAGAGATAAGCTACCATCTCCCTAGCTGGTTTATTTCCATTTCTGGTTGTAAGCATATTTCAGTATTTTCCATTAATGAAATGAAGTATTATTTCCGCTGCATATTTGTGTATATGGTTATCTATGTATTTTGTTGCATTCCTGTTTAAATCCGGATCAAAAATGCCACCAATTCTGAGTCAATGTTCATTGTTCTTGAGCCTTCAATCTTCACTCCATTATTCATGGGTTCTGAGGGTCTAGAATAAGGCTTCTACCATAGATCCAAGCCTTTTGAAATTGCAAGCCCTTCTCCAAAACTTCATCCACGAGTTTGCGCTTCAGATCACCATAGAACTGTCTCCATTGGTCTGAAAGTCTGGAATAAGGTCTTTACCACATACCTTTACAAGTTGTCTGAATCATTGAATTAACTACCCTAGAGAGGCCATAGAATAGGCTGAAGTGTAGTCATGAGGTGGCTTCCCACAGGGACAAAATTGTAGGCCTGAGGTGGCTGCCCACAAGGCCAAAATTGTAAGCCTAAAGTGTTGTCTGAAATTGCAGGTTGTAACGGGACTGTAATCCAAGCTAAAAAGGTCACAGAACCAAGTTTTTAAGTGTATTCTCTGCAATCTGAGTTGTTGTAGGGTTGACACCTGTCCGAGCCAAAATTTGGTCATTGTTCTAAGGTCTAAGCTGCAGAGGTGACAGTCCATGAGTTTCTGTAATTTTGTTCACAAGCTATAATCTGAGCTTCATAAGGGTAGCCAAAAGAATTGCCAACAATTTTGTCTTCAACAATCCAAGCACAGAGCTCCCTTTTGTCCACTGGTTTAAGGACTATAACTATATAATGTTCTTGAGCTGGAAGAATAAAGGAATTTTTGCCCCAAACTGCAGTTTTTAGTCCTCCTCAGCCTCTGTCCTACTCCTGTGATTTCTCTCTGAAATGATCACTGAATTTGGATGGTGAAATGAAGTGTTTAATGTCATATTTATACACATTTTTGTTTTTTGTCGAAGCGTTGTGTCTATTGGCCAAGGGACATGAGCCTACAAGTCGGCTTAGGTCGGCTAGGATAAAATGTATATTTTATCATCTTAAAAAATCATTTTCTCACAAACTAAGAAGAGTTAGAGGACGAGTGATAGCCCGTTGGAAAGAGGAAAATTTTCTCTACAAGCTTATGCCAAGTTCATCCTTGAATAAGGTCATTTTATCATCAATAAATCTATTTTTGTGAATTTTCATCATTATTTTTCGATGGCATCCTTTAGGATTTTATCTTTATGTTTTAGGCATTCAATTTTTAGGGCTCCTTCATCATAGACTTAGGCCATTAATCTTATTAGGGTTAGGGCTTCTTCATGACCTTCAACAATCATCATTATCATGAATCAAGGCATTTAGGCTTTGGGGCTTCTTCATCAAGAATAAGGATATCATATAGCTAGGGTTTCATTAATGAATATGGTTAATGTTACGGCATACAAGGTAAAGGCTCCTTTACATGGGTTCTTTATTTGTGAGGGCTATGGAATTCTCGCCTAAGCTAGAACATCATATAGCAATATTAGCTTTAGGGCTTGCAACGAGAATTTAGGACTAGGGCATTATGATCAATAATCAAGAGTTATCCAGAGCTAGGGTTTCATGGGAATCTTGGGCAACATCACGCGTCACAAGAATAGTTTCCATCTCCAACAATGCCATATTGACATCAATGACAACCTTGACCAATAGTCTACCCCTTTTTCATTGATGGTAATATTCTTTCCCTTCCAACAATTTCTCCCCCTTTGACATCAATGGCAAATGGGGTGCCCAAGAACCCCCTCTATCAAGTTGCTTCTCTTCATCGTATTTTTTCATCAATGATAGTTCTTCGTAGATATGTTGTTCCCATTGTCATGGTGCTCTTGCTTCAATGAACTTGCTCCCCCTAAACCTTTGCATGCCTTCATGGAAATGGATGAGGTAGATGATCAACCGACTCCCCTTGCTTGCATAAACACCTCTAGCTCTTCTTTTTGCTTTAGACAAGAAAGATTGTGGCCTTGTGATCAAGTGGAAGACATATTCGTAATTTCATGATTTTTTTCAATGGAGTTACTCCCAAGAGATGATCTATCAAGATTGTCCATGTATGACTCATCAAGGGTTTCATAGGGCTCTTCTTGGATAGCTTCTACAAGAATATTTAAGAATCACAAGCTCCCCCTAACTGTATGTGTGGTCTCCTTTTTGGCAGAGTCTCATCATCAAAACTTGGAATATCATATCTACCAAAGATGTCTTCATCAAATCAAAAACATGTGTTGTTGGCTTGAGCGTTCAAGAGACTTTCGAATCCAATTTGCTTCCTTCTCCATACTTGTGTAACTTCTTTTCTGGTTTGGTAGTCATGGTTTTAGCTTGTTTAGGGACCCAAGTAAAGTTACAATTACGAGCCATATGTCCAATGTTATGGCATTTCAAGCACTCCATCTTGTTCATGGATGAGGAATCATGACTTCTTCTTGCAAAGTTTCTTCTAGGGAGCTGATGGGGACCATAATATTTGTCCTTGTCGTATGTCCTACAATCCTTTATCATGTGCCCAAATTTGTACAAGAATAGCAATAAGAAAAAAATATACTTTGGTACCTAGAGGATGGAGATTGCCTTGATGTACTTCCAAAGGAATTATGTCTTGGGATCCATTGATCAAATTTATTGCCTCTTGCATTCTTGACACCATCTGCATATCTTCTTGGAGTAGGGTTTTTTCCAATGTCATCTTGACTCTTATCCTTGCCTTTGCTGGAACTGGGGGCATCAATATTTCTTCTAAGTTTCTCCATATCCTTGATGTTTGAAACATTAGGGTTTGCATCATTTTTGTTTGGGGATTCACCAACATAACCAAGACCTGATTTATCAAGAGGAGATCTGTGATGACTTAGGATGTCATCTAGGGTTTGAGATATCTTTAGACTTTTGTTTAGATGATCAACTTATTTCTTTAGGAGATCAATTTCTGATTTCATCATCTTGCATTCTTTATCCTTCTTTGCTAGATTGATCTCCATTTATTCCTTTATCCTTGAAGCTTCACATGTTTTGGCCTTGAGAGAGGTCATATTTGATTTTAATTTGAAGATCTCTTCTTCTCCTTCTTCAAGTTGGCATGTCATGGCATTTCTTTCCTTTTTGGCTTCATTGACTTATCCTTCTAGGAGTGCCAAAGCTTCCATCACCTTTTCAACTCCTTGTGCTTGTTTCTTTGCTTCTTCTAATTGATATTTATAGGAGGAGACCTCTTCCTTGTATTGACCAATTTTCGCTTCAAGTTTGTTCAAGTCCTTGTGTCCTTGTTCAAGATGGCTTGACAAAATGCCTTCTTTTTTCTTTGCTTTATCCAATTGATTTGTAATGGTTATGACTTCTTAATGATGCCTTTTATTGTTTTGATGAAATTCCTCCTTAATCTTGGTGAGCTCCTTATCTCTTTCTTGTACTTGAAGCTTGAATAGGTCAACTTCCTATCTTGTCTTGTCAAGGTTATAGTCACCATCTTGCGACTGCTTCTTGAGCTCCTCATTTTCTTTTTTCAAACTACTTATCTCTTTTAGCGCAGCTACAAGTTTTGTCATGAGATCTTCTTGGAGGTCTTCTTCATTTTCTTCATCTTCTAAGTCTTTCCTTGCCTTGATGTCTTCATTCCTGTTTTCAACTTCCTTAATGGATTATGGATTTCCTTCTTGCTTTCCATCATTTTCTTGATTAGAGGTCATGGTCAATGTTCCTTTTGAGTGAAGATCTTGAATTTTGTCCCATATACCTTTTGTTGATTGATCTGAAATCAATCATAAACTAAAACTACAGTAAAATTGATTATTTGCCAATAGTGAATTGATCGTTAACTTTAAGTGATGAATGTGGAATACTAAAGGAAAGCAATTGATTTAAGACTTAATCAAGAACTTAAGAAACATAATTGAACATGAATTTGCAGCAAAAACAGAGATAGAATACAGCAAACATTGATTACGGAGTTCGTCCCTGATGGACTACGTCTCTGGGTCCGCTTTCAAGATGGGCATATGCTTTATTATGATTGATTGAAAGAGGTATTTTACACAACAAAAACACCAGACTAAATGTACACAGAGGCACTTCTGGTCTCTGTCAACATAAATCTCTCTTTCCTAGCTTTCCAACGCCTATCTCGGTTCCTAATTCCGCCTCCGGACGGCCAAGATATACTGAAAACAACAACTGCCTCTCTAGCTCAGTGTCTGCATACAAGTCTCAAAATCACTATAATTCCCTTTTACATGATCAAAAGGTTGAATTTATAGCTCCTTAGGTTCATTCGAACTCCTGATGCCAAACTTAGGCATGTATGGGTTGCATTAAAGGTTGATGGTTATGGTCTTGTCACCTTGTGACACTTAAGGACCTAGTCACATTGGATTAAAATAGCACAAACTGCAACCAAAAACCCAAAACAGATTTTGGATAAGCGCTGGACTACTGGCAGTCAGGTAACAGTGCAGAATAGTTTGACTATTGGCATCTGACCGAGCGGTCTAACCCCTGGTGACCACTTGGTGGTCATCTCCGGTGGTTCCAGCGAATGGCACGGTGACCCAACTGTCCATATGACCTGTAACCCCTGCCCGACAGTTATGTTCCCCGCGCGGTTAGCTGTTGCGGTTAACCATCGTGTTCACATGTCACATCCCCCGACACGGTTACAACCTACGGTCTTTTACATTGCGGTTTGACTTGATTGTTCTCATGTTGCAGTTATGACCGCTGTGGTTAGGACTGTATATTGGTTTGCAATGTTTGTAATATGTTTTATACATAGTCCGAAGTGGGTTTGTAATTAGGTTTTGTACCATAGGTTTTGCATTAGAGCTAGGTCTTAGGATTATGACCTTAGATTTAGTACTAGGTTTAGGTTTAGGAACTTAACCTTAAACTTAGGTTATTTACACCTTAATTACATCACCATTGTAAAACCATTACAATCACTTTGTCACAAGGACATTCCACCATGAAAACTTTAACCAACACTAGACATTGAGGAATACTAGCAACATTGACGAAGCTGAAGATGACCTGAACTCTCTGGATACACTAAACTGACAAGATCCTCCTGGATCAATCCTCTCCACTTGAAATCTTTTGGACCACAAAAGTTTGATTTAAGCAAATATCAGGTGAGGGTACAGTTCCCTCACTCTTTCGATCTCCATCCACCTTGTCTTGCTCGGATTCATGCCCTTGAGTCCCACTCGAAGATATTCAACATCTCCATGTCTTTAAGATCAAATTTTCCTGTCCAAGATGGTATCTTCCTGCAACTCATTCATATACTCAAGTGCCAAATCATCAACAGTAGGAATCTGTGTATCTTCCTCGAGATCCATGATCATCGGAGGTTCATGCAACTTCATATTTTCTACATTTACAACCGAGTAAATACGCATGTAAGGAGGTAAATCTAACCGGAATGCATTATTTCCAATCTTCTCAACAATCTTGAAAGGACCATACCTGATGGGTTTCAATTTCTTACCTTCACCTTTCAACCTGTCTTTACTGATATACAACCATACCTGATCGTCGACCTGAAAATGGTGATCGACTCGATGCTTGTCATGGCGCATTTTGTACTTGGCATGACTCTTCTCTAACTGATCATGCACTGCTTCATGTATCTGACGTATCCGTTGAATGAACTTAATTGCTTTGTTTGCATCATCATGTTCACCCACTTTATCCTCTTCACCAAACATGAAATCCATTAGTGACTTTGGTATATACCCAAAACATGTTTCGAATGGCAATCGATTAGTCGAAGAATGTAAGGCTCGATTGTAAGCATGTTGCACATAAGGTAAAGATTCATCCCACAACTTAGGATGTTTACTGCAGTAACCTCGGAGAATATGTATGACTGTCATGTTCACCACTTCTGTCTATCCGTCAATTTGTGGATGAAAAGTTGTGCTCTTCTTCAACTTTGTGTCCATGAGTCCCCACAAAGTGGGCCAAAACTCTCCTACAAAACGAGTGTCTCGATCAAAAATAATGGAAATAGGTAACCCAAAATGAACCCATACCGGTTCGAAGAACACCTTTGCAGTTTGTTCAGTTGTCACTTGCTTTTTGCACGGAACAAGAATGCACATCTTGTTGAATCTGTCAACTACAACATACATGTAATCATGCCCTCTCCTGGACATAGGAAGTCCTAGAACAAAATCCATGGAAATGTTGTCCCATGGTCGCAAAGGAACTAGAAGTGGCATGTACAAACTGATCTTTTGATTATTTGGCTTGCTGGTTGAACACATCACACATCCTTTAGTGTACTTAACAATTGTTTCATACATACGAGGCAAGTAACAGTACCTTTGAATTTGTGCCATTGTTTTGCTTACTCCAAAATGTCCTGAAATGCGAGAAGAATGTGCTTCCCGAATGACATGCACTCTTTCTGTCTGTGGTATGCACAACTTACCCAGATGATATAACAACCTATCATGAATATGATAATTGACTTCTTCCACCTGAGCACCATGAGTTAGTGATTCATAAATATCTTTGAAATCATCATCTGTACTATATTGTTCTATATAGCTTTCATGTTTTAAAGAACTATTCTACAGCACTACTGAAGCATTCAAAGATGGTCTAGACAACATATCAACTACTTTGTTTGTGACACCTTTCTTGTACTTAATTACTAAGTGAACTTGTTGAAGAAATCCCATCCATCTGTAATGACAAGATTGTTGCAACTTAGTTTGAGACTGAAGGTATTGAAGCAGCTGATGATCTGTGTGAATCACTGTTTCCTTACCCATTAAATAATGTTTCCATTTCTTAACACTTTCAACCAAAGCAAACAGTTCTTTATCATATGTCGGATAATTCATTACTGCCTTAGAAAAAGTTTTAGAATGAAAAATAATTGGTTTCCCTTTTTGAAGTAAGACTGCACCCATTGGATAACAACTAGCATCTGTTTCAATTTTGAATGGCTATTGAAGATCTGGTAAAGCTAAGATTGGTGTTGTGACAATTTTCTACTTAAGTGTATCAAAAGCTTTTTGTTGTTTTCCTCCCCACTGAAAGGTAACTTTAGAACCTGCTAAAGCATGTAACAGTGATGCAATCAAAAAAAATTGAGCAATAAATTTCCTCCAATGCTAAATTGCACCTATAAAACTTCTAACTTCAGTCACATTCTATGGTCTTGGCCACTTAACAATCACATCAATTTTAACTGGGTCTATTTTCAAACTTCCACCTCCAACTATGTAACCAAGATAATTGAGTGAAGTTTACCCAAACTCACATTTGGAAAGTTTAAGGTACAATTTTTCCCTATGCAACACTTCAAACACCTACTTAACATGCGTAACATGCTCTTCCATACTGGAAATCAGAATATCATCTAAGTAGATTATGACAAATTTATTAATGTATGGGCAGAATACATCATTCATAACCTGCATGAAAGTTGTTGGAGCATTACACAAACCAAAAGGCATTACTAACCATTCAAATAGGCCTTTGCCTAGTTCTGAATGTAGTTTTCTAGATGTTATTTTCTGCAATGCGAATTTGATGATACCCACTTCGCAAATCTAACTTAGTGAAATAAACAGCGTTTTTCAGTTGATCAAATAAATCATCTATCCTAGGAAGAGGATACCTGTGTTTTATTATGATTTTGTTTAAGGCTCTAAAGTCGACACACATTCTCCATGTCTCGTCTTTCTTAGGAACCAAAATTATAGTTGAACCACATGGAGATGAACTGGGTCGAATGAAACCTTTTTCAATCAATTCCTGGATTTGTTTATTTATTTCTTCGTTCTCTATAACTGACATGCGATACATTCTAATATTAGGAAGAGAGGCATCAGACATCAATTGTATCTCATGTTGTATTTCTCGCTTAGGAGGAAGATGTTTTGGTTCTTTAAATAGACTTGGAAAAGATTATACCACTTTAACCAAACTATCTTTAAACTGAGACTCACAACCTGAAAAAGCATCATGTAGATCCTTATGTTGTTCTTTTACAACCATAAGTACATATTTCTTACTTTAACTTATTAATCGCTTCATCTCATTCACTGAAACTAAATCCAAGTGTGATTTGAGTTTATGTGCCATGACAATATATTCAATCCCATCTTTCTTAAGGTGATATTTATGCTCTTTCCTATGAAACACTGCATCACGATCATAGAGTTAAGGACTTCCTAGCACTACTCCACATATGTCTGCTGGAATCACCTCTAAATCCACTTCATCAATGTAATTAGTTGTAATGGAAAATTTTAACCGACACTACTTTGTGACATTAATCTGAGTTTCTTTATGTGGCCAACCTAATGGGTATGGTCTTGGATGATTCTGTGTCTCCAAACCCAATATCTTAACTAGATATTCAGATATTAAATTTGTCAGCGATCCATTGTCAAATAATGTATCTATTTTCTTGTGCTTAAAAGTTATCCTTATATGAAATAATTCAACCATTTTATCTTCATTCAGATGATTTATGTTTGAAGAAGGCACAGAAGTACTAGAACTTGAACTAGTGTCAGAAGTTTTACCTGTCGTAACCATTGCGGTTATTTTACCTTCATCACCTGAGTCGAAACCCAAATCTTGTTGGATTGTTGCATTAGCCTTCTTTTCACCTTTCTTCTTCTAGAACTTCTTTGGTCTGAGTTCTGGGTGAAGTTTCCAACATTTGGATTCATCATGTCCGATCCTCTGGCAATGAGTACAAGTAGGTCTTTCAGTTTCCTTCTGAACTGTGGTTGATCTCTTTCCCTTCAAATTTCTCTTCCTCTTGTTGTCTTTGGAATCCTTGATTTCCAACTGTTTGGATGGTTTCTGTGAGAACTTGAACGATCTACCACCTGATTCAATATGTATGGTTTGAACACACACTTCATCAAAATCATCAGCATTAAACATCAATAATGTATGATGTAAATATGAATGTAAATTGCCAATGTACTTTAATAAAGTTTCGTGTGTATACAATGGAATACCAAGTGCCAAAGCTTTCTTCCTGAACTCCTGAGTAAACTCATGAACATTCTTGCCTTTACCTTGCCTCAAATGCTACCAATCAATAACAGCTTGTTGCATGTATCCCAAAGGATAGAATTGTTTTCTGAGAGCTTTTAAAAACTTAGACCATGAAGAGATGAATTTACCTTTCCACTTTACATCTATTTGAGTTTTACTTTCCCACCAGCTTAAAGTTGTTCCCCCATTCTAAGTGTAGCTAACTGAATTTTTGTCTTTTCATCAGAAATGTTCTAAATTTTACAATACACTTCTAGCTGCTTAATCCAGTTATATAGCTTTTCAGGATTCATTTCGCCATCATAAATAGGTAGCTCAAATTTTACATCAAGTTTCACAAGAGATGATTGCTTAGGTTTATTTTATGTTTCAGAATCTGAACTTGAAGAATAAGAAGGAAGATGATGTGATGGAGATGATGGAGGAGAAGGAGGTTTATCAACATTGCCTTTTCCCTCGTCCTTCTTTGATGTCTTTGAAGAAGAAGCTACATATCTCACCTTCTTATCTTCGTAGAGTTCTCCCAACATCTGCTGCATGCTCAAAAACACTTTTTGAAACTATTCCTCGCTCATCTACTCTTTAGGAGTTTCACCTACATCGGATATTGTCATTGTCAGTTTATGAGCGACTTTTTGCTTTCCAATTTCTGGATCGATCTCTTCAAGTGTTCCTTCTCCACGTCGCGACTAAGACCTGGTGAACATTCACTAGCAAAAATTCTACAAAACACAACCTGCTTTGATACCAAATTATATGATCTGAAATCGATCATAAACTAAAATTGAAGTAGAATTTATTATTTGCCAATAGTGAATTGATCGTTAACTTTAAGTGATGAATGTGGAAGACTGAAGGAAAGCAGTTGACTTAAGACTTAATCAAGAACTTAAGAAACATAATTGAACATGAATTTGCAGAAAAAACAGAGATAGAAGACAACAAACATTAATTACAGAGTTTGTCCCTGATGGACTACGTCTCTGGGTCCGCTTTCAAGATGGGCATCTGCTTTATTAGGATTGATCGAAGGAGGTATTTTACACAGCAAAAACACCATATTGAATGTGCACACAGGCACTTCTGGTCTCTGTCAACAGAAAGCTCTCTCTCCTAGCTTTCCAATGCCTGTCTCTATTCCCAATTCCGCCTCCGGACGGCCAAGATACACTGAAAACAACAACTGCATCTCTAGCTCAGCATCTGCATACAAGTCTCAAAATCACTCTAATTCCCTTCTACATGATCAAAAGGTTGAATTTATAGCTCCTTAGGTTCATTCAAACTCATGATGCCAAACTTAGGCATGTATGGATTGCATTAAAGGTTGAGGGTTACGGTCTTGTCAATTTGTGACAATTAAGGACCTAGTCACATGGTGATTGGATTAAAATAGCACAAACTACAACCAAAAACCCAAAACAAACTTTGGATAAGTGTTGGACTATTGGCGGTCAGGTAACGGCGCAGAACAGTTTAACGGTTGGCATGTGACCGGGAGGTCTAACCTACGGCAGCCACCTGGTGGTCATCTCCGATGGTCGGCGCAGTGACCCAACTGTCCATATGACCTGTAACCTCCGTCCAACGGTTCCGTTCCCCGCGCGGTTAGCTACTACGGTTAACCATCGTGTTCACATGTCACATCCTCCGACACGGTTACAACCTACAGTGTTTTACACTGCGGTTTGACTTTACTATTCTCATGTTGTGGTCATGCTGCGGTTATGACTGTTGTGCTTAGGACTGTATATTTGTTTGCATTGTTTTTAATATGTTTTATACATAGTCCGAAGTGGGTTTGTAATTAGGTTTTGTACCATAGGTTTTGCATTAGAGCTAGGTCTTAGGATTATGACCTTAGATTTAGTACTAGGTTTAGGTTTAGGAACTTAACCTTAAACTTAGGTTATTTACAGCTTAATTACATCACCATAGTAAAACCATTACAATCACTTTGTCACAATGACATTCCACCATGAAAACTTTAACCAACACCGGACACTGAGGAATACTGGCGAAGCTGACAAAGACCTGAACTCTCTAGATACACTAGACTAACAAGATCCTCTTGGATCATCGATGAACCATTTTCCACCTTGGCCTTTATAGGATCTGGTAGCCCACTCAAGATTGCCTTCATCGCTCTTGCATTATATTGATTGGATTCTTCTCCCATCATGGTTTCAATAATCACTGATTCCCATACTTCAAAACCTTGAGCCATTAAAAAAATCTTCATTCTTGCCTTCCATATTTCAAAATTTCCATTGAACAATGGAGCTTTCCCAATTTGATTATCTTATGCTTTCATGGTTGAAGAAGAGACATCTTTAGAAGGGTTGGAGGCTTTCTTCCTTGGCTTTGCCATTTTTGTTCTACGGATCTATCTTCAAGTTGTTAGGCTCTGAGAGAAGGTATTGGCTCTGATACCACTTGTTGGGAATCACGATTGCCATTAGACCAAAACCCACAGGCGTTAGTCAATGATCGCATCACTAGAGATAAAGATCCACGAGAGGCGGTTACTCCATGTTGTGAAACACACAAGGAGCGTTGGTTTATCTAATGTCCAACAAGTTTATCTTTCCTGCTGGAGATTAACCTTTGTATTGGCCTTTGCAAGTATATCTAACTCGACCCTTTTCCTCTTCCTTCCAGATTCCTTGACTTCGGTGAGCTTCTTCTTCACCAACCTGAGTCTTCTTTTAGGGCCATGTTCTATGTATATAGATTTCTCACCTAACTATGTAGAGGCAGGGTCCACTTAAGCTTATATCTGGCCTTATCAAGGACTGGTTCAACAACTTGTACCTGCTTAAACAAAGTCAACTTATCCCTATGATCCTTCTCCGCAAGTTGATCTACTTGTTGTTGTACTCCTTCAAGTTGTTCCAATAATTTCTAAAATTCATTTTTCTCATCAAAAACAATCTTCTGTTCAGGTTGAACAGTCTCCACTACTTGCATTTGCACCTTGGCAGCAAACCTAGTTCTAGGTCTCCTTGATTGCTCAACTACCTCCTTCAACTCTTCAACATCTATGACCATTTTGCCTTTGCCTTTGGCAACATGTGCCAATGTTTCCTTTGATGGCTTTCCTTCACTATGTTGAATAGTTTCTTGTGATATTTTATGCCTAAGTTCCCTATTCTCATATTGCAAGTATGTTATTGTCAAATGGGCATTGTCCAACTAATCTTGGAACTCTCCAATTTTCGGATCCCTTTCATCAATTTCCACTTCCTTTTGTGTGCTCTCTAATTCCATAACTTGAATAGGTGAAGATGGAGAATCTATAGGCAATCTCTTGGCTGCAACTCTTGTTCTTGGTACCCTTGCCACCTTTTCTACCTCGGGTGAGAAATGTAGCTTCTTAGCACTTTTCTTATCAACTAATTTGTTTTTAGTCAAAGGCTTTTTTATTGAGCTTGTTGTTGCAGGTGAAGCTTATTTAATCACAACTGAAGGAGTGTCTTTCTTGGTCTTTTGATTGTTTGAAGATTGTGCTACCCATCCTGAAAAAACCAAAAACATCTGCCACGATTGCTCCTTCTTCTCAAGCTCCTTTATCACCAGCAATTTGGTTAATGAAAACAAAATGGCTTCAATGTGATTTCCTTTTTCTTGAACTTTGTCAGCTATCTTACATAGACTCCTAAACAAATAATAAGGAAGATTCAAAGGATTCTTGCTAGTAAATGCATTAAGAGCCTGATGTGATAGTGATACACTTCACTGAACCTCCCTTCACATGTGAAGTACCTTTGAATCACCTCCAACAGTGTACTATGGTGATCTTGTAAATAACTCCTTGGAACAGTAGAACCAGACCATTTCCAGCGTTTTGGCTAGAGAAAGTCCTTGAAATCAACCAAATCAAAATCCATACCTGTGAACTATTCCTCTCCACTCAAAGGGATCTCGTGGCCTCAGCTATTGATTGAGCTGAGACTAGAAAAGTTAGACTTCCCACCTTTGCTTGCACACCATCAAAACCCCTAGCAAATTCCTTTGTCAGCGGTAAATGATCCCTTGAATTTTCTCACAAAATCTCATGCACCCTACTTGTTCAAAAGTCATTCTGATGGCTAGATCCGCATTGATGGTTGTGATATCATGTGGTTCAAAACGTACAATGACTCCCCCTTTGTTCTTTTTGTCTTCTAGAGTTGACATAGTTTCTCTTTTGTAACAATGAATATTTTTAGGCTTATGAGCAACTTGTTTGTGTAACAATGGAGGTATTATGGTATTTAAAATCTTCTGACAATGACTTAAGATATAATCTAGCAATTACACCAAAACTTACAACTGCAAACTGTCTTAAGCAAACCCTATAGAACTTGGAATTTCATAACTATTGGCAAGAATTTAAACTAGGGATAATCACAACGTGCAAGCCAAAAATGCAGCGTTGAAGAAATTTGACTTTTTAAAACACTTTTGGGCATAAACTTAGGGAAACAACTTTGTTATAGTTTTAATACCAAGGCACCTATTGCATGCAAGGGCTCACACAGCAAAAGGGCAAATTGACAGCGAGAAAAGAGGGATATGACCCACTATGTGGAATCACAGCGGATTAGGATAAAAACACAACGCAGAGGAAGAAAACACAACGAAACTCAGAAGAGCAATGACAGTAATTTTATCCTTGTTGCAGGCTTTAAATGGTTTATGTTGGCTTCCATATGCAATTTTAGAGTTCTTCCAACACTAGAGGATAAAGATAGAGCTATATTTGTACCTGTGAAGGAATTTTGACCATCGACATGTGAGAATTTGAGCACTATGTGAATTCGCAACACCCCTGCCTCCCTTTCGCAACGAATTAAACGAGCAACCCAAGCTTTCTGTTGCATATGATGAAGAGTTGAATGATATGGGATGAAGAGGCAAGTTCAAATGATCACATGGAATGGCCTGGAATGGAAATGAAGGTGTTGATCGTGATTTAGAAAGAAAATCATGAATGTGCAACACTTTTCTGAAAACACGACGCATTAGGAAAAGGAAGGATTGTCCTTCTGACCGTTATTCCCTGCTGAGATCAATAGTTGTCTTTTTGAAATGACATTCAAACATACCAAAGAGCCTCCAAATTTGTGCCAAGATCATTTCATGATTTCTTTTGATGTAGACATAGCCTCTAGACTTAGGTGACCTACTAACAATGACTTAGAATGGTGGCCAACTCACAATAACCAAGGATATACATAACAAGATTTTTGTAATGTGACCAAAAACTTCCTATGATTACTCTTTAGTAAGGAACAACACGTGACTTTAGACATTGAACTCTTAGCAAAATAGATGCCTTTACATGACACTTGATCTAAATCTAGACCTTTTTAAACAATAATAGTCAGATCATCATGACTAATATTTACAAATTTGACCTTAGATACATCACAAGACTAACATGAACAAGATTCCTAGACATAAGACCCTAACACTAGTGACAATAATGGCATGGGTTTAGTCTCAAAAATCAAGTCCACACAGAAATCAATATAAAAATGAAGCAAGAATAACAAGTTTACTAGATCCTTAGCTTATAACTGTCTCTCAAATGGTGATTTTCCCAACTTCCTTAAAATTCAATGGTAAGAGAATAACGTTCAAATAAGAGTTCGGGCAGTGTTCAATTAACCAAATGGCACTTTTATTATAAGTCGAGAAGCCAAAAACGCTGATATATGCTAAGTTTGTTTAGATATGCAATAGCTTAGATAAACAAAGATGCAGAACCAGAGAAATTAAATCCAACGGACGGACGAGTGACATTGGTAATAATTCCACTGATAGAAGCTAGGAGCATTCTACAGTCCTTGAGGAAGAAATACATTTGTAACGTGTGTAAGGTTCATAGGGGGAAGAAAAAGAGATAAAGGGCAAAAAAATGATTAGCATATATTTATGTTAACCATTGAACTTTTAGAAAGGACTTTATTTTATCCCACTCAATGTTTAACAGATCAAGGGTTAAGACGGATATATGTTACTTTGGTTTTTCCAATAATAAATGGTAATTTTCACAGATTCCACAGATTTTAGAAAAGAGCTAAACATGGTTTTCTAGGTGTAGAGGTTTTAGAATATAGCTAAACATGGCTTTCTAGGTGCAGAAGTTTTGGCCAATGATCAAAATCGAAACTAAAACCTTTGAAATCAAAATCGTGGGAGTATTTAACGAAAACCGAAGACAAATCGTCAACCCAGGTGAAACTGCCGGAGTTAATTAAACGCGAACAGTCCATCATATTCTATCAGGCAATTGATTGTACTGAAATTATAACACGCATACAGTCTTTAACCCCACAGAAGCACAAAAGTTCTGGCCAAAATGTGGGAAACGTTACCAAAAAATAACCCGAAACCCTGAAATCAGAATGAGAAAGAAGAAAGGAAACTATCTTCATTCATTTCATCGTTCATCAAAATCCCTTTGAATACAGTGATGCAACCCAATCTTTTTTCTTGGGCCATTGCGACTACTTGTGTTTGTGTATGCTGATGTGGGCATATTAAATTCTTTCGGCCTCCATTGGTTCTTACTCAGGGGGTGTCCTGTTGCAGAAAAAGAAGAAGGTCCTCTTCCAGTAACTTGCCTTCTCCAATCACCCAGCCCTTCAACAATATCCTCTTCACCTTCTTGACCATCGTCATTATTGGCATCTGTGATGGAGTCACCGGGAGAACAAAGGCTGATGGTTTGTTGTCCAGGGCATGATTCACAACAATTATCGCTCATCCTTACAGGATCGTCCATAATGGAGGGGAGCGGCTTCTTAGACTGCCGGTGCCCTCTTAGGCCGCGGCCGGTCTTCTTATTAACATCTTCAATAACATCCATATCATCATCATTTTCTTCATTGTCTACGGAGTCGAGCAGTGCGACCACTTTTTTGCTCAGAGACCTCCGTGCCTCTCTGATCATACCATCTGTCCCCTGCATATTTCACAATCACGTATTTAAACCCATTAATCAGAATGTGGGTCATAACAACTCAGCACAATAAGTCTTTAATGAATCAAAATGTTTAAATAAACTTCTCAAACAGCCACGGCCGTATGTTTCAATTCCTCCAGTAATTCTAAGGTAAATAAGGAGGTAGTGAAAATGAATGATAGCCACATAAGTTTAACATATCTGTTTTCTTTAGGAAGTGATCCGGGATTGCATTGTACAATACGGACTTACTTTTTGTATGTCGTATCTATTTCAACCTTTATATGACAGATTGTTATTCAGGTGGTGCATACCAGATAAAGAATGCAACTTTAGTGAACGGCTTAGCATTCCATAACCTTATAGCGAATCACATTTAATATTTATAAATGGTATTTCCAAATTCCGACCGTACTTAGGTCAAGTTCTTTCTCTGAAGGTAATAGGTTACTTTTACCGTGAAACTTTTACTTTGAACGAAAATTCTACTTTATATTTTTTGAATTAGTTATTGGGTATTGAAGAAAACTAGCTCTTAACTGAAGAAAATAAAAGAAATTGGATCCAACGAATTCCACTGTTCTACCAATATAATTATATGGAAACCACGGCAAGTAAATAAGATTCCGGGGACAACTTTGGTTTGGACAACACTATGGATATAACCACAAAAGTTTTGTTTAGTTCTGTGAATAAAAAAAATCCCACTCTTTTGTTTGTTGCAGAATATCTTATAACAAAGACATTCATACGGCTAGAACCTTTGCTCTTTTGAACGTTCTTCCACATACGTTCTCGGATAGAAACCCATTTACATAAGTGCAGATTAACACTAGTAGCTGAAATGAATGTTGCATAATTTTCATGATCAGCAAATGGAGATTGTCACTAGTAACTTAGTGTAGATATTCCTTGAAATCCTGCGACTGCTTGAATGAACAAATCTGAAATTAATTCATTGCACCAAGATACAAAATTTCATTATCATAAATTTACAGTGGAATAAAAACAGAATTAAAAAAACACAGTCACACGATACAATAACACAATATTTTCTAGGGAACCCAACTGGGAAAACCCTCTGCTAGCTGTAGAATTTATTGACAGAAAATAGAGTAATTGATCTCTTTACAAGGCAATTGTTTCAACAGAGAATACACTTATCTCTCTGCTTGAACTAAGCTAGAAACCTCCTTGCAAGAACTCGACCTCTGCTCCCCATTTCCTTGCGTTGTCTGGCTCCTATTTCTTAGCACTGGACAGCCCCTATTATTTAGGAATTAATTCCTAAATCTTAGCACACTTTCTGCAAGGAAATTCTGTCTAAGATTTGCATATAGGCTGCTCCTTAGTACGCTCTTCTCACAACCAGCTCTCAAACAAAACTCGTGCTCAACAATAGTGTATAATAATGTGCCTTTGTCTTCCTTATAAGCTTTTCACTCATGCTAACTCTGGCAAGTATAAATTTGGAATACGAGTTGAGTTCGACTTGTCAACTAAGTCGAACTGAGTCTTCAACTCGTCCTGCCTCAAATAGAACTTGAAGCTCTCTAACTCGTCCCTTTCCAAATATAACTCGCACTTGGAGTCAAACAAAACTGAGCCTCCAACTCCTGTGCATGAGTTAACTGCTTCATGACTCATCCTAACTCCTAGGAACTCGTGCAAGCTAAGGAAGACTAAGTGAGGTCTTTCTTGACTAGGGCACAAGTCAAGAAGACCTTTATCGCTACTATTTTCAACACTCCCTCTTAGCAAGAAAGGGATTCCGTACAACTCCCAACTTATCTCTAAAATGAACAAAGTTGCTTCTTGCCAATCCCTTGGTCAAGATATCTACTGTTTGCTCCTTTGTTGGAATGTACGGTGGTGTTAAATTTGGCAACTAGGGTCAAACTCCACCTTGGATAGCTCATATGGTGCCGCTGATATTTTTATTGGATTCCTCTTTCCGAGAGCTGTAGAATTGATCTAAAGATCATCTCTTTCTGACATGTACAAATGGAATTATGAATTTATTTTGTTTATGGACAAATTGTCAAGGTCGACCAGCAATCTAATGTAGGCTCAGAAGCCCAAAAGACACGTTTATTCATCCTCAACTTTGCATATAAATAGAAGGTGCATCTACCTCATTGGAACATCATTTATTCTCACACATATCTCTCTCTCCTCATCTGATTGGGTTGTACAACTTCAGGGCAGCCTTCTCTCTCTCACACATGCGAAGGACAGACCACGTTTTCTATTTGGGTGTTGTCCGAATTGTAGGAAGGGTTTGACCAGCATGGACCGAGCTGCAGTTGACAGAGTTTGACTGCGTTTTTCTTGGGGAATTTTCTGTTTGGGCAGGCCGCATTTCTTGGCACATAAATCGGGGCCATCAGGGTTGTTTTCCCAACGTTGACTGCAGGAAATTGACGCAGATTTGACCTCCGTGTTGACCAAGTTTGACTGTCATTTTCAGGACTGTTTTGCGCTGATTCGAATAACTGTTGGAGGCCGAGTTGACTGGGTTTGACCGAGCTGATTTGAAGGACAAATCCGTTGTCACCTCAAAATGGCTCTACAAGATCAATCATGGAGCCAATGGAAATGCTGAAAAGTTCAAGGCTAGATTTGTTGCTCGAGGCTTCTATCAAAAGGAAGGTGTGGACTACGATGAGATATTTGCATCTGTTGCCCAATATACCACCATCCATTCGATTATAGCCCTTGTTGCCTCGCAAGGATGGAACCTACACTAGATGGATGTCAAAACCGCCTTCTTGCATGGTTCAATTAAGGATGAAGTCTATGTAGAACAACCCGAGGGGTTCAAAGTTCAAGATCGCAAACACATGTATGCAGATTGAAGAAATCCCTCTATGAGTTGAAGCAAGCTCCCCGAGCTTGGTATGAGAGGATCGATAGCGATCTGATGAAGTTGGGTTTTACAAAAAGTGAAGTTGATCCGAACCTTTACTTTAAGGTTGAGAATGACAGACCTATCATCTTGGTACTATATGTGGATGATCTCTTTCTGACAAGTGCAGACCCTCTTATTCCTCAATGTAAGAGGGAGTTGGCTTCCGAATTCGAGATGAAAGACCTAGGACTGATGCATTATTTCCTAAGGTTGGAGGTCTGGCAAAACCAAGGTGAGATTTTCCTTTCTCAAGGAAAATACATTGTGACGCTAATTGAGATTTGGGATGGTGGAATGCAAGTCCGTGACTACTCCGATGGAACTTAACTTCAAGAAGTTATGCAGAAGTGTTGTTGGGCCCGATTTGGGAAATCCTTTTGAGTATTGTCAACTTGTGGGGGCCTTGATGTTCTTAGTGAACTCCAGTCCAAACATATGTTTTGCAGTGAATACATTGAGTCAGTTTATGGTCGAGTCTCATCACATACACTGGATTGCTGCCAAGAATTTCTTGAGATATCTTTGGGGTACAATCACCTATGGACTGAGATACACTACTGAGAATGTGAGGTTCCATGGTTATTCTGATGTTGACTAGGATGACAGTGTGGTAGATAGTAAGAGCACATATGGATGTTGCTTCTCTCTAGGTTTTGCTTCGATATCCTGGATGAGAAAGAAGCAGAAGTCGGTTGCTTTGAGCACCGCTGAGACTGAACACATTGTTGCTAGTATGGCCTCCTGTGAAATGGTTTGGTTGAGGAAACTCTTTAGTGAGTTGTTTCGACATGTGTTGGATACCACCGTGATCTATGGCGACAACCAAAGTGGGATTTGTCTTTCAGAGAATCTCGTGTTTCATGGCCGCTCCTAGCATATTGATATCAGGGACCACTTTATCTGGGATATGGTACAACGGGGAGCAATAAGGCTCTGTCATATTGGGACTGATGATCAAGTCGCAGATATTCTTACAAAGCCCCTAAGGAAGGTCAAATTCTTAACCTTTCGTGAATGACTTGGAGTCGTGGAGAGACCCTCTTATGAGAGTCCCGTTTGATTTGGATATTGATCTCTGGAAGCTCCGGGGGGCTTGGGGTACTTCTGGGAGCGATGAGTGACCATAGGGTGAGTGGTTCAGCGTCCCCTAGTGGTGCGTGATGTACAGGGTGAGTGGTTCACCTTCCCCTGTGATACCCCATGATATTTGCATAGGATGAGTGGTTCACCTTCTCTTATGGCATATGAGCAGGATGAGTGGTTCACCTTCTCCTATTGATATATCCTTGCCCATGTAGTCTAAGACTCATGGGAAGTACCTCTCATTTGTCCAATGAGTTGGGAAATGAAGATAGGGACAATAGTACTAACGATGGACGCATCATGTACTACCGTACTCCCTATGCTAAGATGTTTGATATTGATCTGGGATCAATGAAGACTAACTTCGGGTCAGTGGAGAGTAGTATGATACACTCGATTATTGGACAATGAATTCGGGTGAGTGGAGAATGGTATGATACATTCTTGATAATTTCTTCTATTATTTCTTCATGGCTTAGCAGAGCAGAGCAGGGATGACGAGGATGGTACAGATTGTCAGATTGTTTGGCACGTGGAGTTCTTCCTAGTTGAGAGGGAGTGTTAAATTTGACAACTAGGGCCAAACTCCACCTTGGACATCTCATATGATGCAACTAATATTTTTATTGGATTCCTCCTTCTGAGAGGTGTAGGATTGATCTAAAGATCATCTCATTCTAACATGTACAAATGGAATTATGAATTTATTTTGTTTATGGACAAATTGTCAAGGTCGGACAGGAATCTAATGTAGGCTTAGAAGCCCAAAAGAAGCGTCTATTCATCCTCAATGTGGCCTATAGATAGAAGGTGCATCTACCTCATTTGGACATCTTTCATTCTCACATATCTCTCTCTCCTCATCTAATTGGGTCGTACAACTTCAAGGGAGCCTTCTCTCTCTCCACACATACGAAGGACAAATTGCGTTTTTTGTTTGGGCGTTGACTGCGCTGCAGTTGACTAAGTTTGACTGCGTTTTTCTTGAGGAATTTCTTGTTTGGGCAGGTCTCATTTATGGGCACAGAAATCAAGGCAAACGTAGTTGTTTGACAAGCGTTGACCACAGGTAATTGACCACAAGTTTGACCTCTGTGTTGACCAAGTTTGACTGTCATTTTCGAGACTGTTTTGGGCTGATTCAAATGACTATTGAACGCTGAGTTGCCTAGGTTTGACCAAGATGATTTGAAGGAGAATTTATGCCCTGTTGACCAGTGTTGACTTTCAGGTTAGGGCTTCCTGTGGTTGCTGTTTGACTAGACAGATTTGACTTTATTGGGCAAGTGAATTTTGCATATTGTACTCTCTCTCTCTGCTGAACTTTTGAAGAATAATAGGAAGAATTGATCAAAGGGTTTCCCCACATTGGGGTTTGTCCCTGGCATGCGCCACATCTTATGTCCTCTTGTCTTCCACTGTTTTTAGTTATGTTCTATCGCATTTATTATCATGTTAATGTGATTACTAATCTAGAAATTGATATTGGGTTAACAAGAAAATTGAAGTAAATTGCTCTTAAGCATAGAACATACCATTGTTATCTAAAATTAACAGGTAGCTTCTGTATTCCTTTTGCACACAATCTCTGAGATGATGATACTTGATCTCGATATGCTTTGAGCGATAATGAAACATTGGATTCTAAAAGAGCTTGATGCAACTCTAATTATCATAGTGTATCAAAGTAGGCTCCATTCTCTGTCTGAAAAGTCCCAAACTAGCAGCTTTGTACTCGACCTCTGTTGAACTGAGTACCACTGATCTCTACTTCCTGTTGTACCAAGAAACAACTATTGACCCAATGCTAAAGACACCACCTAAAGTACTCTTCCAATATGTGTAGCACCCTGCCCAATCTGAATTTGTGAAGTCCTCAAGCTTCACCCCATCAACCTGTCTGTACCACAATCCATAATCTGCTATGCCTCTGAGATACCTTAAAACATGCTTCGCATGAACCTAGTGAACTTTGGTCGGTTCCATCATGAATTGACTTGGTTGACTGCAAAACAAATATCAGATCGTGTGTTGGCCAAGTACATCAACGACCTGATGAGTTGTTTGTATACTGTAGCCTCCACTTGCTCTACTCTACTAGCGTCCACCTTTCTCCAATTTGTGACTAAGGGCATGGCCATGGGCCTACAATACTACATATGAAATCTTTGGAGAATCTTTGTAGCGTACTTCCCCTGTCCCACAAAGATCTCACCATCACCCTGCCAAACCTCCAAGGCAAGGAAATAGTGCATAAGCCCCATATCCTTCATCTCAAACTCCCTTGCAAGGTCCTCCTTGCAATCCTGGGTCAAGTTGTCTACTCCAGTCAATATAAGATCATCAACATAGAGCACTAGAATGAGTAGAAGCCCTCCAACAATGATGTAGTACTAGTTGGCATTCGCCTCACTCTTAGTGAAGCCCAATCCTCAAAGGTAGCTATCAATACACATGTACAATGCTCTCAGAGCCTACTTGAGCCCATAAAGAGCTCTTTACAGCCTACACACATGTGTGTCTCTATTGAACTGCTCAAACCCCTTTGGTTGCTCCATATAAATCTTCTCCTCAACCACTCCATTGAGAAATGCTATCTTCACGTCCATCTAGAGGATCTTCCACCTCATCTATGCTACAAGTGCCAGAATAGTCCTTATGGATGAATATCGTGCTACTTGAGCAAAGGTCTCATCATAGTCTATGCCTTCAATTTGTGAGAAGCCCTTGGCCACAAACCTAGCCTTGTACTTCTCCACACTCCCATCTGCTCCATACTTCACCTTGTACACCCAGCATGAACCTACTACTTATTTGCCCTCAAGTCGTGGCACAATCTCCCAGACATTGTTCTTCGTGATGGAGGAATGTTCCTCCACCATGGCATCCTGCCAAACCTGCTAAGAAGTTGTCTCCTTATAACTAGAAGGTTCAATGTCCACCACCTCTGTCATCAATGCCATATATCTTGTGTACCTCTAAGGTTGCTTGCTCTGCCTGAACATGGTGCTAGGAGCTTCAACATACTCCTAGGCCTCCTTGTTAATTTTAGATAACAATGGTATGTTTTATGCTTAAGAGCAATTTACTTCAATTTTTCTTATTAGCCCAATATCAATTTCCAGATTAGCAATCACGTTAACATGACGGTAAATGCAGATAGAACATAATAAACACAGTCAAAGACAAGCCAAGACAAGAGGACACAAGATGTGGCGCATGCTAAGGACAAACCCGAATGAGGGGAAAACCTTTGATCAAGTCTTCTTATTATTCTTCAAAAGTTCAGCAGAGAGAGAGATTACAATATACAAAATTCACTTGCCCAATCAAAGTCAAATTTGTCTAGTCAAACTACAGTCACAGGAAGCCCTAACAAGAAAGTCAACACTGGTCAACATGGCATAATTTCTCCTCCAAATCAACTCGATCAAACCCAGTCAACTCGACCTCCAACAACAATCCAAATTAGCCCAAAACAATGCAGAAAAATATCAGTCAAACTCGGTCAATGCAGAGATCAAACTTGCAGTCAACGCTGGTCAAACAACTCCGATTGCCTCGATTTTGTGCCCAGAATTGCGGCATGCCCAAACAAAATATTCCCCAAGAAAACGCAATCAAACTCGGTCAATTGCAGCTCGATCAATGCTGGTCAAACCCTCCTGCAATTTGGTCAACACCCAAAACAAAACATTGCAAATGTCCTTCGCACATGTGAAGAGAGAGGCTACCCAAAAATCCGTACACCCAATCAGATGAGAGAGAGAGAGATGAGTGTCCAAATGAGGTAGATGCTCCTATTTATATACAACGTTGAGGATGAATAGACGTGTCTTTTGGGCTTTTGAGCCTACATTAGATTGTTGGTCGACCTTGACAATTTGTCCATAATAGAAATAAATTCATAATTCCATTTGTACATGTCAAAATGAGATGATCTTTAGATCAATCCTACACCTCTAGGAAAGAGGAATCTAATAAAAATATTAGCTTCATCATATGAGTTGTCCAAGGTGGAGTTTGGCCCTAGTTGCCAAATTTAACACTCCCTCTCAACTAGGAAGAACTTCATCTGCCAAATCATTTATCAATCTGTACCATCTCTGACATCCCTGTTATGCTCTGCTCTGCTGAACCATGGAGAAATAATGAAGAATAAATAATCGAGAATGTGTCATACCATTCTCCACTAACCCGAAGTCAGTCTCCAATAATCGAGAGTGTATCATACTACTCTCAACTGACCCGAAGTCAATCTCCATTGATCCCAGATCAATATCAAACATCCTAGCATAGGGAGTACGGTAGTGCACGATGCGTCCATTGGTAGTACTATGGTCCCTATCCTCATTTCCCTACTCATTGGTCAAATGAGAGGTACTTCCCATGAGTCTCAGACAGCATGGGTAGGACGTATCGGCAGGAGAAAGTGAACCACTCATCCTGCTCATATGCCATAGGAGAAGGTGAACCACTCATTCTATGCATATCTCAACCATCATGGGGTATCACAGGGGAAAGTGAACCACTCACCCTGTACACAGCGCACCACGAGGGGAAGGTGAATCACTCACCCTATGGTTGATTGTTGTTCCAAGAAGTACCCCAAGCCCCCCGGAGCTCCCAGAGCTCAATATCCAAATCAAACAAGACCCTCATAAGAGGGTCTCTCCACGACTCCAAGTCGTTCACGGAAGGTTAAGAATTTGACCTTCCCCAAGAGCTTCGTAAGGATATTTGCGACCTGATCATCAGTCCCAATACTATGGAGCCTTATTGCTCCCCTTCGTACCATATCTTGGATAAAGTGGTACCTGATATCAATATGCTTGGAGCAGTCATGAAACACGAGATTCTCAGAAAGACAAATACCACTTTGATTGTCGCAGAAGATCACAGTGGTATCTAGCACATGTCCAAACAACTCACTAAAGAGCTTCCTCAAACAAACAACTTCACAGGAGGCTATACTAGCAGCGATATATTCGGCCTAAGCAATGCTCAATGCAATCGACTTATGCTTCCTGCTCATCCAAGATATCAAAGCAGAACCTAGAGAGAAGCAACATTCAGATGTGCTTTTACGATCCACCACACTGACAGCCCAGTCAGCATCAGAATAACCATGGAGCCTCACATTCCCGGTAATGTATCTCAGTGAATAGGTGATTATGCCCCGGAGATATCTCAAGAGATTCTTGGCAGCAATCCAATGTATGTGATGAGGCTCGACCATAAACTGAATCAATGTATTCACTGCAAAACATATGTTCGGACGGGAGTTCACTAAGAACATCAGGGCCCCCACGAGTTGACGATACTCAAAATGATTTCCCAAATCGGGCCCAGCAACACTTCCGCGTAACTTCTTGAAGTTAAGTTCCATTGGAGTAGTCACGGACTTGTAGTCCACCATCCCAAATCTTTCAAGTAGCTTCACAATGTATTTTCCTTGAGAAAGGAAAACCTCACCTGGGTTTTGCCAAACCTCCAACCCTAGGAAATAATGCATCAATCCTAGGTCCTTCATCTCGAACTCGAAGCCAACTCCCTCTTGCATTGATGAATAAAAGGGTCCACACCTGTCAGAAAGAGATCGTCCACATAAAGTACCAAGATGAGAGTTTTGTCATTCTCAACCTTAAAGTAAAGGTTTGGATAACCTTCACTTCTTGTAAATCCTAGCTTCATCAGATAGTTGTCGATCCTCTCATACCAAGCTCAAGGAGCTTGCTTCAAACCATAGAGGGCTTTCTTCAAACTTCATACATGTGTCTGACGATCTTGAACTTTGAACCCCTCAAGTTATTCTCCATAGACTTCCTCCTTAATTGAAACATGCAAGAAGGCGGTCTTGACATCCATCTGGTGTAGATTGCATCCTTGCGAGGCAGCAAGGGCTATAATCGAACGAATGGTGGTATATCGGGCAATTGGTGCAAATATCTCATCGTAGTCCACACCTTCCTTTTGAGAGAAGCCTCGAACAACAAACCTGGCCTTGAACTTTTTGGCACTTCCATCAGCTCCATACTTGATCTTGTAGAGTCATTTTGAGGTGACAAGAGATTTGTGTTTAGGTCTAGGGACCACATCCCAGACATCATTCTTCATAATCTACTCATACTCTTATAGTTCATAGCATCCTTCCAAACTTAGTGCTTCACAGCTTCTTCAAATGTGCAAGGCTCAGATTGAACAATGGTGCTCATGGCAATTAAGTACTCTTCGTACCTATTTGGCTTTTTACTTTCACGAAATGTCCCCCTTGGTGAAACATGTCTCTCAACATCTTCGAAAGTTTCCCTAAGCCATGAGGGTCTCCTTTTTTAAGGGGAGGGCTCATGAGGAGGCGGATGAATGGGATCCATTGGTCCTTCAACATCGGGCATCAGCTCATCCTGCAGTTCTCCCTGCTTTCCTGAATCTGCTTCTTTGTCCTTCCTTGGAATAGGAAGGTTACTAATCTTCCCAATGGAAACATCTTCATCAAATGAGACATCATGACTTATCTCCACTTCTCTTTGACCAGGCACATAGATTCTATATGCCTTAGAAGTTTCACTGTAGCCCACAAATGTTCCTTTCCTCCCAGATGCATCCAATTTGCTTCTCTTTTCTTTCGACATATGAAAATATACGACGCTACCAAAAATTCCAAAATGAAAAACATCAAGTTTCTTACCGATAAAAACTTCTTCGGGAGTTTTGGAGTCCAACGCTTGATGAGGGCATCTGTTTTGAACGTACATAGCAGTGTTGACAGCTTCCGCCCATAGGAACTTTAGAAGGCTTTGATCATGAAGCATGGCACGAGTAGCTTCTATAATAGAACGGTTCTTCCTTTCAGCAACACCATTTTGCTCAGCAGTATATGCACTAGTTCTCCCTCTTAATGTCAGCTTCTCTGTAATAGCCATTGAACTCATTTGTTTCATATTCAGTTCCATTATTAATATTTTGATCTTCTTCCCTGTTTGATTTTTGACCAAAGCTTTGAAAGAACAAAACCATGAGAATACCCCATCCTTCTTCTTCAAGAAATATATCCAAGTTTTGCCCACAAATATAGCATAATATAAATATCCTCCCAAAGATGTCATGGGCATCATACTAGATAGATCAAAATGAACCAATTGCAATATGTCAGGGAATGGTCCCCTTGTATGTTTTCCTTTGTCACATCCTTGACAAACACCTTCATGTTTGTTAATTTTGGTATGTTCTATGCTAAAGAGCAATTTACTTCAAATTTCTTATTAGCCCAAGATCAATTTCCAGAATAGCGAACACATCAGCATAATAGTAAAATGCAGAGAAAACATAAATATAAACAGTAGAAGACAAGAGGACACAAGATGTGGCACCAGCCAAGCACAAGCCCCAATGTGGAGAAACCCTTGATCAATTCTTCTTATATTCTTCAACAATTCAACAAAGAGAGAGAGAGATAGTACAAATATACAATTCTATAATTTTATGACAACAACTGCAAAACCCTAACCAACAAAGTCAACGCTGGTCAAACAAGTCAGAATTGACCTCTAATCAATCTTGATCAACGCTCAGTGAACTCGACCTCCAACAACAAAAAATGTCAACCCAAAACAGTCTGAAATATCTAGTGAAATTTCAGTCAACTTTGGTCAAACCTGCGGTCAGCTCTTTGACAGTCAAAAGTGGTCAAAACTATTGCCAATAACTATGACATGCCTAGGAGAGGTAGCCTAACCCAATCCGCAAAAGAGAAGAGTCAACGCTTGGTCAACATTGTCCAAAAAGTCACCCTGCAGCTTCGGTCAACTTAGGTCAATGCAGCCCTAGAGAAAAAAAAATTCCTCCTTGCACGTGTGAGAGAGAAGTTGCTCCTATTTGTACCCAATCTAGTGTGGAGAGAGAGGGATGTGAGAGATGAGATGAGTGAAATAATGCCACAAGGTCTCCTCCTTTTATATGCAATGTTGAAGATAAGTTGGGGGTGAAAATGATTATTTTGCTTGCTAGCCGACCTTGACAAATTGTCAAGAATACAAATAAATTCATATCTCCATGAATACATGTTGGAATCGGATAATCGTTAGATCAATCCTACACCTCTCGGAGAGAGGAATCCAAGAAAAATATCAATTGCCATAAATGAGGTGACCCATATGGAATTTAGCCCTAGTTGCCAATTTTAACAATGTTATACTTTAAATTCAGGCATACATGTCACCATCTTCCTTGCATCAGGTAGAGCTTTATAATGTAGATGAGCAAACCTCCGGTGCCATAATTCGGATTGAAGAGATGTGTCGCAAGCTATAATAACTCCTAATGGGCTTCCTCCAACTTGATATAGGCTATCAACCCTGAATCCAAGAGTAAATGCTTCTTTGAAATTTCTATTCCAAACACGTACCTTTCCATCAATGAATGCCACCTTGAATCCTTTGTCTTCCATCGCTGAGATAGATACTAGGTTCTTCTTTAGATCAGGTACATATAGTACTTCTTGTAGATGAAATGTGTTACCTTGGTTCAATTGAAGAGTAACATTCCTAACTCCCTTCACGGGATAGGTGGCATTGTCTCCAAGGATAATTTCCAAATCTGTATCATTTTTCTATCAGATTTGAAAGAGCCTCCTTATACCTAGTTAAGTGCCTTGAGACACCACTATCAATCAACCAATTTCCCAAGGTGTCCGGAGGAGAGGCAGTAGAGAGGGCAGCTATAAGATAAAATTATTTTTGCTTGTTATCAACAACATTAGATTCATCATACTTGGAGTTTCTTGATCTTTTGGGAGGTCGACCATTTCCATGTTGAGTAGAGGGAGTGTTGACTACTGGAGTAGCACTTGACGATTATGTGACGACTCCATGCCCAAGGATGATCCAGAGGACACTTGTACCATCAAATGTCATCAGTCAACAGAGTTTTTTAACTCTCCTTCTATCTTCTCATCATCTTTCTTCTTTGTACCCAGATTCCACACCCTACGAGGAATTGTAATAAGTGAGGCTAGTATGATGTTTCTTGAATTTGTAACAGGCCTAGGATGTGGGACTCGATCAGCAAACGAGTACACCTTGGAGTGTTTTTTTTATCCGGTTAATTATCCCTTCTTTTTCAGAGGCGGATAATTCTCTGGATTTTTCACTCATTTTTACCCCAAAGCCGAGGTGACGGTTTGAAGATTGAGCCCCTGACACATCTTAGTGTCTAGGGTCGATGTATATTACCATACTAGATCACACAAAAAGTTTCGTGGAATTTGGCTAGGTCTAAGTAGGATTTTTTAATAGTTTAAAATTTCCCGCAAAACGGGATTTTTTAATTATTTTTTATGTAAAGGCATAAATAAGTGGCCTTAGGAAATGTCTGGGGCGTATGACCACTCGAAATTCATCCTCAGAGCCGCATTCTCCTAGAGCCTACTTTGGGGGTCAAAAAATGACTCAGAGTCCCTGCAAAGCATTTTTCTAGTGACAGTTTGGCAAAAAAGAGGAAAAAATTCAAAAAAAATGATAATTGGAAAATTTAAAAAATTTTCCAAAGTCAAAATAAGTCAAATTTTGACATGGAAGTCAAGCAGATGATCAAGGATGATGTGGCAAGCAATGTGGGGCCCACCTCAAGTCAAAGTTTCAACAGAAACTCAAAGTCAACAAAAGTCAAAGTCAAAGGAGGCCCACGTGGAAATTCATAAGGCAATGGAATTTCACTTTGATTTAATTTTCAAATATTGTAAAAGCTATAAGGTTGAAATTAAAAAAATAACTGAGTGGGTATGGACCCCACCTCAGCCAAATAAAAGCACAAGCAAAAAATCCGTACGGCAATCTTAATTTCAGCAAGTTAAGTTGGCAGCCAAGTCAAACGGTCAAAGCATGTCTACGTGGAGAGCATGACTACGTGGGCAGCAATACACGCTGGCCCACAATGCATTTAACGTAAGCACATAACAGGTCAGCAAAAGTTTAAAGGCAGCTCAGTTGTAACGTGAACAGTCCATACGCTGGCCCACTCAGCAATTTAAGACAGCAGCACCAAATCCGTACGGTGGTTGAACAACAAGTTGTGTTGGCAGTCAACGTTGAAATTAAAACAGCAGTTAAGTGAGCAGCATGTTTACCTGGCAATTATCAGCAGTCTAACGGCAGTCATACACAGGTATTTACGTAAATATCTCCAGCAGTTTGCAACAGCCAGTCAACGTGGATATTACAGCGTTTAGGTGGGCAATTAAAACAGCAGTTTGCAAACATATATCAGCAGTTTAACTCAGATTAAAGAAGCAGTTTACAAAGGCAAGCTACAGCTGTTTATATTGGCAGCCAATACACACCCAGCTATCACAGGATCTCAGCATTTAACGCTGGCAGCCTCATAAATTCAGCACAGCAATTATCTCCAGTTTGAAGGCAGCCAGTCAAGCAATACTTCAAAGGCAGCCACGTAGAAATCAAGAGCAGTTATCTTCACATTGGGATTGTCATCAAGCCACTTGTCATTTCATTTCTTCATTGGGATCTTCACCTGATTGCCATTTGTCACTGGAATTTGCCTTGGGATCTCCTCCCATTTGCCTATTTATATGAGCCTTGGGCTCTTATTGTATAGGATAGAACGAGCTATTGGGCTGGCGGATACTCTGCCGGATTTTGTACTCAGCATTTACATTAATAAATAAAAGTCTTTGGGGTTACCAGCTTCTCTTGTGGTGCATGCCTGAGGTATACCTGTGTCGTTTGATATTCATTTGATTTTCATTTGCTATCTAGTTGTTTTTCATTTTGCCTGAAGGCACTATGTTTAGGGAGGAGAGATTTGCAGCTATCTCAAATCTCTTCTGGGCTTGGTATATTTTGTACACTTGTTGTAGCTTGTCCATTCTCGGTTGAATGACAAGCTCAACTTGGTCTCTATATGCCAAGTCTTTTTTTGCACTAACAATTCGTTTGCAAGTGTTTTCTGTGTTTTCAAGGGACAGGTTGCCAGCTCTGTTGGAGGGCGAGGACTTCTTCGGCGGGAATAGTCACCTCCAAGGACACCAAGGATCCCACATGCTGTTCAAGCCATCAAGCTCTTAAGACATCAAAAAGAGATTTACTCAAGAGGGAAGTATCTTGATCCCTTATCTTAGTTTCTATTCTGAAAAGTCAAAACAAATTTTCTCGTTTCATTTAAAGCATTTGTCTTCATCATGAAAAATATAAAAAATAAAAAATTATTCTTGTTGCCAGATTCAGTTGTTTTCATGTTATAGCTTTTACGCTGAGATCTGAAGTTTCAAATCGAGATACGAATATGATATCTAGCTGATGACAAATGATTGCTGTTCACGTTTCACGTTTCTATATCATTTAACAAGTAATCATCTTAATAATGAT
>APFE030488663.1:0-83001 GCA_000404065.3 Pinus taeda
AATGAAACCAACACTCTGAAACTGAATGGGCTTGGAGTAGTCTGGAATATGAAAGGACAAGTCCTTGTCATATCCAAGACCAGTTTTGTGCTTGTTGTGGACAAGCTGTTCCCAAGGTCTGATGATGGGCTTGGGAAGTGTAGACTAAACTTCTGCATCTGCATGTAACCTTGCTGCTTTGTTTGAATGAACAGGAACATTATTGACTTGCTGTTTATGGGAGTCTGTTTCAATCTTCTGAACAGAAACAGGTTCAGAAAGATGACTCCATTGCTGCAGTTCTTCTTGCTGTAGTTGTGATTCAAGCTGCAAAAAATCAATCTTTTCTTGTGCATATTGTAGACATGTCTGAATTCTTGAGATAGAGCCTTTGCTGATTTGTAATGTGTCATTAACAGTGGATTGTATAAGAGTTTTCATGAACTCTAATACTTCAGTAATTGTAGTCATTTTTCTCAATAGAAATGCACCACTATAAACTTGTTTTGAAGTGAAAATGTACCCTAAATAATCACAATGCTTGCAACCAATAGCAGACAATCTGGTGCATATAATGGTGATATCATCCCAACAATTAAAGCAATCTTCTCATTAAAATCTGTTGAGAAAAACAAATTTGTTTGTTGCACATAAATTTATGCTCAAACTGCACAATAGGAACAAGTAAATTGAACAAGCAGCAACTTTAAATTGGATCTTCCAAATACTTCTTCACTTTCAAATCAAAAAAAACTTCAGTAATTACAACACCATGCCTTCAATTTTGCCTTCTTAACACTTCTTACCATTTAATCAAACTCTGTTAAACTTGGCACAAGTCATAATACTTTGAAAGGTACACAAACCCTTCTTTTGTGTCCTGTCCTGAGAAGTAAAATTTGTCGATTGAGCACTAACCATACTCATCAAAAAACAGCTATAAATATAGGTTGACAATACTCAATGTAAGAACTCATGCTTAAATAGTTGTGTACTCATTGGAAAAAATTAAATCCATTCAGGTAAAAAATCTCATAGATAGTCATTACCATTAAAGAACCAAACCCAGTTACTTTTCTAAAACCTTAGTATCCATCCTTCAAAACATCATATGGAATGGGTCTGACTGTCTCCAAAACAGCGCCCTCAACTATAAATCTTGGCTTGGGGCCCTCACGCTGCCTCTAAAATGTCTAACTCTTTCAAATGTACAAATATTTCTGGTTGAAATATTACTTAATCTGCTTATTCTACCGGTATTTGCATTTATCAACAAATACGCACTTGATAATTTGGAATCCGTGGCTTCTTCTCTCCTCTCCTCTCCAGCTTGTTTTCTGGGGAAGCTTCTTGTTTTTCTCACAAGTATTATAATCAAAGAAGCATAAATGTTCTCTGTAGAGCAAGCTAACTTTTAGTTTTTCAAACTAGGGCTCGACTCTTTCTTTGCTTGAGAGTGAAGTTCAGGTGAGGCTGTAGATTGTGTCTCTTCATGACTGTCATCAGCTACCAATAGAATGTTATAACAGATCTTGTGTGGATGAGCTTGTACAATAGCGCATGTGCAGTATAGGATGATGAATTTGTAACTCCTTCAGTTATGACTTTTTCTATTTCTCGGCAAAATACAGCTAGTCAACGTATCAATACAAAATTCACTGTCCTCAGTATGTAGTAATCAATTTCTTTTATCTTATTATTATTTGACCAAGTAAATTCTGCGCTTCTCATATTTGCTGGCTTCATGACTGGGGTGACATTTATTCATCCTAGCTTCTATCCTGTTAACAGTTTCTGGATAGTTTCAAGTTAACAGATTTCACTTGATTTGATGAGGGAACCAGTCATTGTTTCTACTGGGCAAACGTATGAGTTCAAATAGACATAGTTCAAATATGTTTAAGATTGCAGACAGATCAAATATTTCAAAGACCGCAGATAAAGTTCAAATGTGCTGTAAATCTCAGACGAAGCGTAGCCAATCACTGAAAAAATATCATCACTAAGAAATTTCCGAGATCCAAAACTGGAAGAACTAAATTACAATGTGATTTATAAACACTCAGCTTTCAACCTCATATACCTATGAATGAGAACTGCGCAATATGCCATGAAAATAACCACCAGTCATGATCAAGGAGACAAGGGATACAACACCGGCAGGGAAAACCTTTCCAGATTTCTTAGAACGAGACCCCATCAAAAGCAAAGCCGTAACGCCAATTCCAACTGTTGAGAAGACAGCCCCGGTTGCTGTTTATACTACTGGAAAAAAGGTTCATCTGCAGGTTTGTTGACGTTTCCGTGGTTTGCTAGGGCATGTGCCACGTTATTCGCAAGGCACCATTGTGCCTTCCAATCTTAAAGCTCTCTAAGTTAAGCTGCGTGACTTATCTTCTTCAAACAGAACCACTACAGTCGCACCATCTAATTTAACAGAAATACAAACAATTCAAAACCCGCCAACTCATCTGATCTTATGAATTCACGTCATGTAATCTCAACATTCTGTTCCATCAAACGTACACTGGGAAAAGCCCACCAGAGACCACGTTTTTAAAAATCGCGAGAGTCCTAGGTGATTTCTTTAGAATCTACAGCTGTAAAAACCTTTGGAATATTTTCCTAGTATATATTAAGTTTCTCTGTGCACTTTATGAATGCAGTGATTTGAATGTCTGATCAGTCGTTTAAAGCTCTGCTCAAGCTAGAATGTAGTGTATCCAACAACATTTTGCTCTCCATGCAAGCATATGTTCGGTCTATCAAAAAAATTTAGATATCTATATTGATTGCTCATATAAATAAAACCAAGGACAAAGATACCATGTTAAGAATAGGCGTTCCTATTTCCATTGCTATTTCACGATACCGACCTCAACAGCGATGTAGCAGAGTGGCGCATGGTGTTGCATGATGTGCAGAATAAAGCATAGCTAATAAAAACCCTCGTACCGCTTTTCAAGAACGTACTTAATGGCATCCCGCGGACTAGTGCAGCGCTCAATGACTTGGTCAGTACGGTCATCAGGTGAGAAGGCTCAGCGTAACAGGCGCGGCGTAACAGAAGGGGCAGCAGACAGCGCCAGCAGAGGAGTGTACCCCTTACACACTTTCAGGCTTCAGGCAGGCAAGCAGGCAGGCGTTTTTTTTCTTCCAGAAATTGGTATGCAACTTTAGCGCAGGCAGGCAGACGTTTTTCTCAGAAGCCTATCACTCAGTAGCAGATGTGGGACAGAAGGCAGGCAGGAGTTACAAGGTTAAAAATAGAACCTGGGACCTGTGCTTTGGGGAAAACAGGCCACACATCATGGCTCTGATACCATGTTAAACAGACATGGTTAGGGAGAACAAATAGGAAAGATAAAGCTTGCGATACATTTTATTAACAATCTGATATACATTTATAGTACATTTGGTGACCGTTGGGATTCACATCCCAAGGTCTCTTGGACTGCTTTGTCCATTCGGCTTCCACGCTAACCCTTTAGGATTAGGTGTCCAACAGTAATTTAGGAAAGTGTCTTGTAGATTGTCCCGTTTGTTGCTAGACCCACTCATTGGGCTAGAGGGATCATCTATGTCTGCAGAGATGATTTACCTAGACAACAGCATTGTCGAAACCTTCGAGGAGAGAGGATGATGGGAACACATCACAAACCTCCCATGACAGTGCACACTGTAGAGGAAGAGCTAACGCAAGTTCTCATCGCCAAGGTTGCACTAAAGACAATCAAGAGAGGTATACAAATTCTCAGAATTCTAAAGTTCATTTTAGTTACAAGCATATTTTTAATGATGAGTAGAAATCATGGCATAGAAAACCACATAGTTTTTGTGTCTTGCATAACCACGTGGTTTCCAAGTGATGGAAGCGAATGGCAATAAGAAATAGGACGAGACGTGAAAGGCCTTCTCCACATTAGAGAAGGAAGAAGGTTAAGCAGGTTTGGAGGAAGAAGAATTTTTGCAATCATTCCAACAAAGGTGGACATCAAAGAGCCATATGTTCGAGGCTCCATCCAGAGCAACGTCTTAAGGACAAAGTGCCCATGCAAGAACCAACTCGTGAAATTTTTCAATAAGAGAATCTGCGACAAGGAGATGACTCATTCACTTTGATGAGTGAGAGATGCTTTTACTAGATATAATATCTTTTCTTGGCCGCATTTTGTAAATCACATGTTGCGATATAAATGTAAAAGTGATGATGCATTTTCCATCGCTTATTAGAGCAACGATGATGTTTTTGGCCTTTTGTTGATAGTTGGGGTATTGTTTCTATTATGATGTAAACTTGACTACAAAGTGGGTGTTATAAAATCTTGGCAAGTATGGGGATGCTTTAATCATGATTGGTCATGTAATTGAGCATGTAGTTTGCAAAAAAATGTACTACAGGTTTGCAGAGGATGCAGGGGTTGGCTCATCACTTATGGATTTGAAGAACAAGGGCGAAGGAGAAGGAAGTGTGGCTTGTTAGGACACTTGTCATGAAAATAATGTAACACAACAATTGCATATTATGTTCATGCTTTTGAAGGACCAAAATCTCCTCAGTGGGGAGGAATGATCTAGGTGGCCCCAGAAACGCTCAGAATTCAGAAATGGCTTTGAAAAAAATCAAATATAAAAGCCACAAGATTGAAGTGAAACTAGAACCAGATTGTAGTTCTCATCTGTAGTGCCCACTCTAGTTTTCTGACCCTAATATGACATTATCTTAGATACTTTAGTCTATGAGGAACTCAGGTTGAGGATCTAGAAACGTAACTCTATTATTAGTGAATGTGATGGTTATGTATGTTCTCTATTAATATTATGATTACGATATAATTAATGGTTATGTGTACTCTCTATTGATATCATAATGATGATAGTAGTAAAGGATAGACATGTTTTCTATTAATGTTATAATGATGGTAGCTTTTATCTATATGTATGGTTCCATTAAGGTTATGATGATGCTAACCATGATGGAGGTATCCACTATGTTAGCTACTTACAATAGTTATGGTTCACAATGAACAATGATGTGAATGACCAGGTGATGGTAATAATGCTATTATGACAATGACTAACACTGAGAAACCTGGTTACTAATTATTATCGAGTATGGTAGGAAACCACCAGAGGCACTCGCACATGACGAGTTGGCGACACCTGGTTTGATGAAAATTTATATTATTTTATCTTTGACATTCTAAGTCGATTTCGAAACCTGCTATATATGTTTATCTATATTCTAATACTATGTTAATGGTTGCAGGCACATTTAGTTGCTTGGCCGAATGACTCACATATGGGTGATGGGGTTGTACAGGTGGATGGAACTACATGGGAGGGGTGGGACAGAGTCCCTGATCTCACCCACTAGCACTCCCGCCGTGACTTGGGTTGGAAGGGTTGAAACACCTTCGCCTTGAAGATCACGATGCCATGAGGGCAGGTCCCAAAGTTGGGTCGCTCATGAGGATCCTACTGGGGGGCGCGCATCAAGGCGGATTCCTTGATCCCAAGCACCATTAGTCTCACTATAGCAGGCAACATAAGAGACGATAGTGGTCTATGACGTTGCACGATATTTCCCCCTCGTAGTCACTGGATGCTTGAAGGGCAAGTGGTGTGGCACCCTTGGAATTTCACGGAAATTCTTGAAGGGCACGACCAACTTGGCACCCTTGGCATCACAATAAACTGTTAGGTGTGGCACCCTTGGAACTTCTAGGGAAGTTCTTGAAGGGCACAACCAAACTTGGCACCCTTGGAACCATTAAAAATAAATAAATATAAGTAAGGAATGAAAACTAGGTAAATTTACATCAAGGGTAAATGATGATTAGAAACCAAGGTAATTAAATCAAAAATAAAACTTGGAATAATGATGATCATAGGAAGAAATAAAATAGAGTACCTTAAAAAACTTTACCCTGCCCATGTTGGGAAATACTAGGTAGATTAGGTGGTTTAATTAGGTAAATATAAGGATAAGATTAATCTTAAACTAATTAAACCTAATTAGGAAAAGATGATGGTGAATTAATATTAGAAAAATAAATTAAATTTAGAGAAATGTAGAGAAGCTCCATGTGGCAGCAACCAACATAAGAATATCCATTTAAGAGATAAACTTGAGTTAAATTAGGGAGTAGATTGGGGGATAAAAATCTTGACTCATTAATTGACTTCAAGTAATAAACAACAATTTAAGGAATAAAGGGGGGGGGGGGGATAAAGAGACTTTAGGGAGAAGAAAATGATCGTGTGAGGTGAAAAATTTATTTTAATAAACAAGTTAAGTAATATACATTGGGGCCCTTCATGAGAGAGGACACATGGGTAGTGGAAATAATGAAGCTTATTAAATAATATATATATATATTATAATATTATATATATATATATAATAATTATGCATTGACCACATGCCAAAGTGTTATCTATTAGGACTCTTATAAAAGAAAGGGCAAGCCATGGGAGAAAGGATTTTTTTTGGAACCCTATTGTTGGATGGATGATATGATCTCAAAGCAGTGACTACGAAGCTATAGTGAGTTTGGTGAGGTAGTGGATTTTTAGAGAGGGGACTCTTGAGCCAAGGTTGCTCTCCTCTGCCAGCTAGATTCTTCCTCCATTGTACAACCCCATTGCAGCTCGGGGGTCAGCGGGGAAGAAGAGTACCCAAGGAGTAGGCTGGGAGGTTAACCGGTGGGTCTCGTTTTCGGATCAAGTGCGTCATCCTATACTCGCAGAAGTGCCCGACAACAAGGGAATACCAGCAACAACAAAGCAAGTGGAGCCTCGCCTTCCGGTGTACGGTACATGTGTATTTCGTTACTACTTGATCTTAGATTAAAAATATGTAAATGTTGTGTTATGTTCCTGAAATGAGTATCAACAATGTGTGTGTTGAATGAATTGAAATCTCAATGCGTTTCTTTTCTGGTTGTAATTGCTGTGTAAAAAAAATAAAAAAGGAATATAGTTTTAGCTGGGTTCTTACACTATTTTCTTCCAATGAATATAGTGTAAGGACCCAGCTAAAATTATATACTTTTTTTTTTTTTACACAACAATTACAACAAGAAAAGAAACGCATTGAGATTTCAATTCATTCAACACACACATTGCTGATACTCATTTCAGGAACATAACACAACATTTACATACTTTTAATCTAAGATCAAATAGTAACGAAATACACATGTACCGTACACCGGAAGGCGAGGCTCCGCTTGCTCTGTTGTCGCTGGTATTCCCTTGTTGCCGGTCACTTTTGCGAGTGTATGATGACGCACTTGATCCGAAAACGAGACCCACTGGTTAACCTCCCAGCCTACTCCTTGGGTACTCTTCTTCCTCGCGGACCCCCGAGCTGCAATGGGGTTGTACAATGGAGGAAGAATCTAACTGGCAGAGGAGAGCAACCTTAGCTCAAGAGTCCCCTCTCTAAAAATCCTCTACTTCACCAAACTCACTATAGCTTCGTAGTCACTGCTTTGACATCATATCATCCATCCAAAATAGGGTTCAAAAAAAAGTCATTTCTCCCATGGCTTGCCCTTTCTTTTATAAGAGTCCTGATAGATGACACTTGGCGTGTCATATATATATATATATATTTTATTTAATAGCTTGATTATTCACCTACCCATGTGTCACTCTCTCATCAAGGGTCACCCAAAATTATTTACTTAACTTTTTATTTAAAACTAATATTTTCTTCACCTCACAAGATTCCTATTTTTTCTCCTAAATGTCTCTTTATCCCCCCTTTTTATTCCTTAAATTGTGTTTATTACTTGAAGTCAATTAATGAGTCAAGATTTTTATCCCCCAATCTACTCCTTAATTTAACTCCGGTTTATCTCTTAGATGGATATTCTTATGTTGGTTGCTGCCACATGGAGCTTCTCTACATTTCTTTAAATTTAATTTATTTTTCTTATATTAATTCACCTTCCTCTTTTCCTAATTAGGTTTAATTAGTTTAGGATTAATCTTATCCTTATGTTTACCTAATTAAACCACCTAATCTACCTAGTATTTCCCAACATGGGAAGAGTAGTGTTTTTTAAGGTCCTCTATTTTATTTCTTCCTATGATCCTCCTTATTCCAAGTTTTATTTTTGATTTAATTACCTTGGTTTCTAATCATCATTTACCCTTGATGTAAATTTACCTAGTTTTCATTTCTTACTTATATTTATTTATTTTTAATGGTTCCAAGGGTGCAAAGTTTGGTTGTGCCTTTCAAGAACTTCCCTAGAAGTTTCAAGGGTACCACACCTAACAGTTTAATTGTGATGCCAAGAGTGCCAAGTTGGTCGTGCCCTTCAAGAATTTCCCTGAAATTCCAAGGGTGCCACACCACTTGCCCTTCAAGCATCCAGTGACTACGAGGGGAAAATATCGTGCAACGTCATAGACTACTATCATCTCTTATGTTGCTTGTTATAGTGAGACTAATGGTGCCGGGATCAAGGAATCCGCCTTGATGCGTGCCCCCCGATAGGCTCCTCATGAGCGACCCAACTTTGGGACCTGCCCTCATGGCATCGTGATCTTCAAGGCAAAGGTGTTTCAACCCTTCCAGCTCAAGTCACGGCGGGAGTGCTAGTGGGTGAAATCAGGGACTCTGTCCCACCCCTCCTATGTAGTTTCATCCACCTGTACAACCCCATCACCCATATGTGAGTCATTCGGCCAAACAACTAATATGTGCCTGCAACCATTAACATATTATCAGAATATAGATAAACATATATAGCAGGTTTTGAAATCGACTTAGAATGTCAAAGATAAAATAATATAAATTTTCATCAAACCAGGTGTCGTCAACTCGTCATGTGCGAGTGCCTCTGGTGGTTTCCTGCCATACTCAATAATAATTAGTGACCAGGTTTCTCAGTGTTAGTCATTGTCATAATAGCATTATTACCATCACCTGGTTGTTCACATCATTGTTCATTGTGAACCATAACTATTGTAAGTAGCTAACATAGTGGATACCTCCATCATGGTTAGCATCATCATAACCTTAATGGAACCATACATGTAGATCAAAGCTACCATCATTATAACATTAATAGAAAACATGTCTATCCTTTACTACTATCATCATTATGATATCAATAGAGAGTACACATAACCATTAATTATATCGTAATCATACTATTAATAGAGAACATACATAACCATCACATTCACTAATAATAGAGTTACGTTTCTAGATCCTCAACCTGAGTTCCTCATAGACTAAAGTATCTAAGATAATGTCATATTAGGGTCAGAAAAGTAGAGTGGGCACTACACTTGATATACTCTTGAGTTGAAGTAAAGATGTTTGTCCCTCTTTAATTCCTTTCTAACATTTGAAGAACGCTTGTTCTTCTTTAATTCCTTGTTCTAACTCAGCTTATTCAAAGAGCTCTCCATCGTCATGTTTTATAGTTCCAACAATGTGGGTTATGTGATTGACGTAGTGATTTGGATAATTGTTCATTAAAAAATTGAATTTATTGTATTTTTGTTAGAGAGAAGGTTTATGTGTTACTTATGCACAGTAATAGTATAGAGAGTCCTTGCGACAAGCTACTATATGAAGAGAATGGCCTGCAAATACCAAAAAAATAATAGGATTTATCTCATAGGGGTTTACCAAAGTAGTATTAGAAATAGTTTTAGACTTCGATTTTAATTTTTTGTAGGTTGACAGGAAATGGATATATGATTCTATGCTACCAAAGATTGCGCCTGTGTCGAGTCAAAAGTAATAAAAAAGATAAGTAAATTATTGAGAAAAACAACATGGTTTCAATAGTTCATTTATAACATTTTGATTTACTGCATCTTGTAATAGGAAATATAACTCATTATTATCATCTGCTTTCCATAATTATCTTCTGCCTATGCTCAGAAATTTTCAACGTCCATTTTTTCAACTATTTAATGTGGTTAGGCTATTATTAAGTAGAGGGACAATCAATTTTGTCTAGCATTTCGAAATACTAAATAGAAAAGAACATCCAACAACCTAAGCCTAAACATGGAACACTCGGGGTAAGTTCTTTAATTGCATATAAAGTTAGCATGTATAAGTTTCATATTTTTATAACCCATAATAATTTCTTTCAATTTTGATCGTGTGAGATCAATACAAAAAATTTAAAAAATATATATATGAAGTTTTTCTATATCCTTTTTAGTTTTTTTGTGTCATCCATACAAAAAATCATATCTAAGAACTTTTTGAATTTTCTATATCTTTTCCAATTTTCTTATGATATAAATTATCTGGTAGGATCCATATGATGCTGATATAATTTTATGTGATTAATTTATTATATTAAAATATTTCATTTCTTGGCTAGATTTGTATTGTATCAACTAATCTTGCATGACTCGTACTTGTATAAGATTTGTCTGGCTATTGACTTGACAACTCGTATAAGACTCAAGAACAACCCATATAGGACTCGACAAAATTTTCCCGCCATTTTCCCTTTCCCTCCAAATGATCTCCAAAAAAAATTCGAATTTTGAGTCTCCACGGGTCTTATGTGGGTCTTCACGAGTTTAATGAGGGTAGTCAGGTTTATGCGGGTTTTGGCGAGTATGGGTGGAAACCACAGGTTCTATGTGAGTGAACTATCTCGCTATGAAACCTATCAAGACGTGCGGGTACTTGCGAGTCATATAAGAGTCCTGATATTATCAACACATTAAATTGCTCCACGTTTATTGAATAATGTAAAATTTAAATATATATAAGCTTAGGATTTAAACTTTAAAGCTATAGCTTTAAAGTGTGAATAGATTTTATACACTTAAAAATTAAAATAGATGAAGATAAATAAATTCTTATAATTTTACTTGACTTTTAATTTTCTAAACCTTGACATGATTTATTCTAGAAATATTTAACAGTGTAGAAATCTTCGTAATAAAATAGACAAATTAATAACTAGTTAGAATGCTCATTCTTACACTTCAAATTTGTGAAATTTCTTAATCATAGTTTTATGAATTGCATAGGCAAAGCATAATTCAATGTACATTTCTTTTAAATTATAATTAAATTATATCAATCCGTTAAAGTTTCTTAGCTTTTCAATTGAAATTTAATGATGCTTTATGTTAGGGGTCGGGGCACATAATTTGACTGTATTGATTATTGATTAGTTTATTGGTTTATGAGAATATGCAAATTAAATACTAGTATTTTGAGTTTTATTTTTTTGTCATTTATGTACATTGTAAAATTTATTTATTTGTTTAAATTATAATGTGTTTTTACATTTTAATGTAAATTTTCAGTATTGATACTATGGATAGAGTGTTGGACAATGAATTTGGTAACAACAACATGATGAGACCCACACTACCTCCGTAAGCAAACAAACAACATTTCCAATTTCCAAGAAGCCCTTAATGAAGTTCGTGAAAAAATAACACAAAACAAAGCAAAAAACTATGGGGGCTGTGAGGAATGACAATGCACTTTGTATGACTATGTTTTTAAGGGTAGCTGTACGAGAGTATGACATCATTTTTTGGGCATATGTGGGTTAGGACTGAAGGGTTGCATATGTAACTTTGAACAAAGAATAGAGATGAGTAAGTTTCACATAAAAACAAATGGAAACAATGAATGTTATAGTAGCATTGTATCTCCTAATAATAAGAGAGGTAGACATGAAGATCCATTCCGATGTATGAATGAACAAAGTCAAAATCCAATTTGAGACTAATTAAGAGATTTTTAGCACTAAGAGGACTAGTGTAAGTGAATCCATTCAAAAGATGTACAATGTCTTGTATAGGGATAAAGTAGATGATGCCATAACAACTTTTTTTTTTTTGGGTATGGCGAATGAAATTTCATTTAATGCCACTCGTTCACCATATTATATTTTGACAGCTATGATTTTTCTCACCATTTCTTTATAGTATGGTGAATGAGTGGCATTAAATGAAATTTCATTCGCTATAAAAAATCTGCTTCATCGCTATGCAAGACATTGTATATCTTTTGAAAATTCACTTACACTAGTTCTTTTCATGTTAGAACCCTCTTGATCAATATCAATTTGGATGTGACTTTGTTCATTTATACATTGGAATGAATTTTCATGTCTATCTTTCTTATTATTAGGAGATACAATGCTACTATAACATTCATTGTTTCCATTTGTTTTCATGTGAAGCTTACTAATATTCATTCTTTGATCAATGTGACATGTACAATCTTTCACTCCTAACCCAAGTATGCCCAAAAGATGATGGCATACTCTTGTATAACTACCCTTCAAAACATGGTCATACAAAGTGCATTGTTATTCTTCACAATCTTTGTTGTTTTTTGTTTTGTTTTGTGTAATTTTTTACATGAACTTAATTAAGAGCTTGTGGGTACCTATTGTTGCCTCTGCATTTTGTTGTTGAACTTGTGGAGGTAGTGGGAGTTTCATCTTGCTGCTGTTGTTACCACATTCATTGCCCAACTCTTTATCCATGGTATCAACTACTGAAAATTTACATTAAAATACAAAAAAACATTAAAAGTGGAACAAACAAATAAATTTTACAATGTACATAAATGACAAAAAAATACTCTTAATACTAGTATTTAATTTCCATATTTTCATAAATTAATAAACTAGTCAATGATCCAGGCAACCAGATTATGTGCTCTGACCTCTAACATAAAACATCATTAAATTTCAATCAGAAAACTAAGAAACAAAGCAATTTACATTGAATTATGATTTGCTTATGCAATTCATAAAACTATGATAAAGAAATTTCAAATATCTGAAATGTAAGAATGAGTATTCTAACTAGTTATTTTGTCTATTTTATTATGAAGATTTCTACATTGTTGAGTATTTTTGGAATAAACTATCAAGATTTAAAAAATTAAAAGTAAAGTAAAATTAACAAGCTATTTACCTTAATGTATTTTAGTTTTTAAGTTTATAGAATCTATTCACATTTTAAAGCTATAGCTTTAAAGTTTAATCCCTAAGCTTATGTATATTTAAAGCCTAAATATTCAATAAACGTGGAACATTTTATTGTGCTGATACAATACAAATTTACTCAAGAAATGATATATTTTAGATATGATTTTTTGTATGGATGACACAAAACCTGAAAAATGATATAGAAAAAGTTGGTAGATATATTTTTTAAATTATTTTTATTGATCTCACATAGTAAAATTGAAAGAAATTATTATGGATTATAAAATATGAAACTTATACATGCTAACTTTATATGCGATTAAAGAACTTACCTTGAGTGTTCCATGTTTAGGCTTAGGTTGTTGGATGTTCTTTTCTATATATAGTATTTCGAAATGTTGGACAAAACAAATTGCCCTCTACATAATAACAACCTAACCACGTTAGATAGTTGAGCCTAATCACGTTAAATAGTTGAAAAAATGCATGTTCAAAATTTCTAAAGAGCACAGACAAAAGATAATGATGGAAAACAGACGATAACAACGAGTTGTATTTCCCATTACTGGATGTAGTAAATCAAAGTGTTATGAATGAACTATTGAAATCATGTTGCCTTTCTCCATAATTTATTTATCTTTGTGATTACGTTTGACTCGACACAGGAAGTGCATGTAGAAAATTTCTAAGGAGCACAGACAAAAGATAATGATGGAAAACAGAGGATAACTGTGAGTTGTATTTTCTATTACAGGATGTAATAAATCAAAATGTTATGAATGAACTATTGAAACTATGTTGCCTTTCTCCATAATTTATTTATTTTTGCGATTACTTTTGACTCGACACAGGAGTAATCTTTGGTAGCGTGGAATCATATATCCATTTCTTGTCAACCTACAAAAAAAATTAAAATCAAAGTCTAAAACTATTTATAGCGCTTTGGTAAACCCTCATGAGATTAATCCTATTAATTTTTTTGGTATCTGTAGGCCACTCTTCAGATAGCAGCTTGTGGCAAGGACTCTCTGTACTATCACTGTGCATAAGTAACACATAAACCTTCTACCCAACGAAAATACAATAAATTAAAATTTTTAATGAACAATTATCCAAATCACTACATCAATCACACATAATTTACATTGTTGGAACTGTAAAACATGACAATAGAGAACTCCTTGAAGAGGTTGAGTTAGGACAATGAATTAAGGAAGGACAAGCGTTTTTCCAATGTTAGAAAGGAATTAAGGAGGGACAAACATCTTTACTTCAACTTAAGAGTATGCCAAGAGCACCATTGCTAATGAGGATAGAGGCTAACCTAAACCAAATTAAGATGGTACTTCTTCAGAGCAGAAAACACCAATTTTGACGGTGGCAGCTTGTTTGCATCTTCATATGTCTTGGCTTGTCATGTGAATGCAAAGTTGGATGAGTGAAGCTAATGATAGTGTGGCTCCAGACAAATTTTTCTTAATTTCTTATACAATAAAGCAAGAGAAGGACGATAATGTGCTCACGAAAAAACAAAAGGTAAAATAAAAGACAATAAACTTTTGTATGTATTGGGAAGAAGATGGGAGATGGATGGGAAAGCATGGCAGACGAAAAAGAACCATAAGAAGGTGAGAATTGAACTTTCTAGAATTTAACGAAATATTTAAAATGATGCGAGAAAGTAATTAGCAAAACCAATGCTGTCATGAATACCAGAACATTGAACAATAGCAGCGCTTGAACACAACTGCTTACTTCGAGTCTTCACTAATAGTGTCGCCAGAACACAACTGCTTACTCCTCACCTGTGAACACAACATCTTAATCTCGAGATGACGAACTGAAACAAGAAAAGCTAATGAATTCAGAGTTGATGAGGGACAAAATTATAGAGAAAATCAGAGTTAGGTTTGCTTTCAAATCTGAGTCAAGTTTGTTGCTAAGAAATTGCGCCCATTTTTTCTCGGACTTTGCGGGTACACGTGGATCAGGAGCGTGTGGGAGTTCTGATTCATCAAGGAGCGTATAAACACTCATTGATGGCTCATAGTTCCCACAAGCTCTTAATCCAAGCTCCCACTTGAAACCACTGTTTTAAAAAATGGCCGAGTCGACTTCGACTCGGTCGAGTCAAATCGAGCCAATGCTTGGCCGGGTTGGCTCGGTGGCTAAAACGAAATCACTGGCTGGGTTGTTACCGAGCCAATCATTGACTCGGTAACAACTCGACCGACTGGGAAATGACTCGACTCTTTGACAAAAATCCTGAAGCACATTTGTCAAAAGTTATTCCGCCTCCTACATATCAATGGTTGGATTGTTGTTTATTGCATATTTATAGCCCTAAAGTAATCTATCACTGTGAGAAAATTTTGAAAATTACAAGGCCAAAGTATAGTTATCCTAGTGGCATGAATTAGAAAACTGAAACAATGCATTGAGCCATACAATGTTTTTAAAAAGGAAAACGTTTTGGCAATAGACTAATAAATACATATTTACCTCTGATTGTTTTTGAGCTTGACCAAAATTAAATCAAGGGTTTTGAGACTTCATTAGGGGCAGAGAATTGGTATTATTATTGTCGTAGTTTAGTGATTGTCCTTACGCTGAGGTAGAAAAGAATTCTGGTATTGGTGGCTAAGTATAAACTTTGTATTGGACAGTGCACTGGGTGCCATTTTGATATAATGGATATATTCATGAGCCTACTTTGATCATATGTTGTCTTTTTTCTATATTTTGAATCTTTATGTTTGGAAACATGAATGAAGCTCTTTAAAAATATGTTTTTTATAAAAAAATATTTAATGTATTTTTTACAACGATCGAGTCATTGAAATCAAACCGGTTGAGTCGGAGTCGGAGACTGAGCTAACCCTCGTCCGTTTCCGAGCTGGAGTTGGAGTTTTAAAACATTGCTTGAAACCTATTTCGAAAATTGCGATTTTTGTAGATAGAAGCTCCCGAAAAGCTCCAACGCTGCTGCCAAAGTTTTTGCCTGTTTTGGCGTAGTACTCGTGCAACATAGCTTTTAGATTTTGTTTTAACTTTTTATGGTTGTCTCTTGAATGATGAATCATTTAAAAATTCAATTTGGTATGTACATTTAATCTTTACAATTTCTTTTTAATATATATTAAATTTTAATTTTAATATATTATATTATTGCTGTTCACAACTTGATGTTCCCTATAAATTTGGGCAAAGCTTTTAGCCATACCGGATACCTGTTCCCATGTACCCAAAGTACCCACGTATCAGAAACTCGTGCAACATAGGTTAAAACTTATTGCAGTTTTTTTATGGTAGTGTTGGTCATATGTTATTTGTGGATGGAAAAAGGTCCAAACTCAAAAGGGACTCTACTTGATCTCGGTATAGGATCAAATCTTCGTTCTGTATATAACATCACTTACACCAACAAAGAGGGCAAACATCATTGCCACCAATAACATCACTTACACCAACAAAGAGGGCAAACATCATTGCCACCAACATAATGGTTGAGTTTTAGCTTTTAGATTGAAGGGTTATCAAGGACATAATGATGATTTTAAGGTGATTGCTTACACTTAATGTGATGAATATGATCAAGAGTATAAGTTGAGGAAATCTTTATCCCTTTCAAAATGAAGTGGATTCTCTACAATGGTTTCCAATACCAATGACTCTAGCAAATAATGACATTATTGCTTGGGGCATTAATCAACATTGGGGCCTTTCATCATATGGGTTATCTAAGGATGGCAACTAGCCTTCAACTAATTCAACGAACTAGTGGTGTGTGTGAATGATGCTTTTTGGGAGCCCTAGTGTTTTGTAAATATCAATTGGATACCTATTCAAGATGTTTGACATATTTTTAGAGATGGTATAGTGACAAATCCTTTGATATGCATTTTAAAGTGTTTGGATTTTGTGTATGGGTTATTATTCCCAAAGAAATGCACAAAAATTGCGACTTTCAAGCCATCATGCTATAGTGAAACATTTGAGGCATATCACTTGTATGATCCTTCCACCAATATAGTGATTAAAAGGAGGGACGTTGTCTTTGAGGAGGTTATTCCCCACGACCCACAAAGATCTACCCTAATTTCATTGTAGAGGATCCAACTCCAACTATCTTAATGCATCTTTATTTTTCAAAATTTGATGATCCTCCTCTTTTGGGTGGGGTTCTTCTAGTGCCCCCTATATAGTGACTCAATCAATTATGCATGATTAGGCCCTATTGATGACTTGTTGGGTATTAGTAGGATTGAAGTCTCTCTTACTTAGGTGGCTCCCCTTGATCTTTTATCGATTGAGCTGCCTGATCATAATGTTACGACAAAATTCCTATTCTTGAGTTACAATGTTTTCAGGTCACCACCAATACCATAGTGGTTTACTTCTATTATGTAGGATGCTATTCCATACCTTCTCCTCGAAGGAGAACTTGGATGTTACCAAGAACCCCTATTTGCAGGGTTCTTATTTTCAAGGTTGATGCATCATATTACCTTCAATCAGACATCAAACTCTCTAATAGAAAGATGATATGTTTGTTTGTTATATCATTCTAATGAAAATTCAAAGTTAGGATCTAGTCCCATTTCATAGCAATACGAATTTGTTTGGTTGCAAATGGTTGTATGAAACCAAGTGTAACGCTGATGGAACACAATTTGATGTTGCCAGTAGGCTAAATAATGTGTGGATGAGAATGAGTCTTAAATACAACTAGTTTTCTCTTTTGAATTTCTTAGATAAATCCAATATAATCATTACATAAATCAATCTCTTTACCTTAATATAGTGAAAGACTCCTTGGGGCTATATTGACTGCATTATGAATTTGCCTACTTGAGAGGAGATGTAAGCTTTTTAGGGGACAATATATTTGAGAGATGGTTTTGCTATGACCTTAGAAATAATCTTGTATATGGTGTTGCGCAAAGAGATAGGTTTGAAGTTCCCAAAGGAGTTATGAGAATCCCTCTTAAACCTTTTTTAGAATGTTGTCTCCTATGAAACAAGATATGCAATGTCTACAAAAATATGTGTAAAATTAGTTTCGTGGCATCTTGTTTTCGTTTTTCTTTTTTCCCCATAGTTTATCTCTAACTTTAGTTGATCAAGTTTTTGAATTCTGAAAACTTTTGTTGACTTATTTATTTAACATGTGTGTTCTGTAGATAGAATTTTAGATTGTACACTTTTAGCTACTTTGGATAACAAGAGTTGTACACTTCCTCTATGACTTTTTTTTTTCAATGTTCTGCTTTGGTTTAAAATTAAACATGAATTTTGTCCTATACAAATGATAACGTATTGGTTATTGTAGCATATTACACTGTATTGTAATGTTTTCTATTTGATACTTTGTAAAGAACATTCTTTATATTTGTTTAAAATATAAATAACTTATAAAATTGTATGATTGGTTCAAAAAGAAAAATTATGCAGGAGCATGAGTTATACATCTCATACTTGTGATTTATATTTATCACTGATTCTGTGGCTATCCATTGACATGTTGAACTATTGCATGTTTGGCACATTATCTATCTTTAAACCTCTGTTTAAAGATTGGTCAGACTTGAATAGACTACTTTTTTGATGTAAACTTAGGAAAAGATTCCACAGTGGATTCACAAGTCAAGAAGTGGTCCAATCCCGTGGTAATAAAACCCACTCTTGTTTTTGAAGTTTGTTCATGTAGTGGCTATTTCAGTAATCTCTAAATTGATTAGATTTGTCGCTTTGATATTTTGAATAAAAAATTCAACCCAAGTAACCATTATTCACGATTCACCCTACTCTTCTTCCCATTGGAGAGCGAAGTTTGAATCACCTCTAATCACCAAACTATTCAATCTCAAAATTTGAATGTTAAAAATTAATCCCAAAATCTCTCTTGTTATAATATTATATGGACCATAGATGTTGAAAAAAGTAAATATTCTCCCAAATCTGTAGAGACCATTTTTGTTAGGATTCCCAAGTTGAGGGTGCTACAGTTAAGGACATTGAATTATTGATTCTAATGTATCATGAAGCCACCATATTTTCCCATTACTCACATATTATATACTACTAACCCTTTAGATAACAGGATGATATATATATATATTTTTTAACTATTATATACTACTAACCCTTTAGATAGCAGGATGATATATATATATATTTTTTAACTTTTTTCTCTTGTCGTGTTAGTTCCCTATATAAGTAAGATGCTTGGTTTAAAAGTTTGCATTAGATGGGCAAGGGCACCTTTTTTGTGGGTGTTTGCCTAGTCCTTGAATGTTGAAAGAAAGAAAAAATCATTAGTTAATTGTAGATGGGTCCATCCATACTCTTAAGGGCTTGGATGATTGTCTCTTGCTTACCTTTTAGAGTCTTTTGCTTGCCATTTTGGTGTGTAATAGAAAGAGATAATTTTTTTCTTAAACTTTGGAGATGCGCTAGTCCCTACTCTAAGGACCCTAATGATTGTCATTTGTCGTGTTTTGTTAAGTAATGGAATGAAATGGTAATGTCCTTGAGGTTGAGTATTTATCTAAGTCTAAACAAATATCTCCTTGGATGTAATGTCCTCCAATTAGTTGACCAAAGGACCATTTATCCGAGTTTCTTGAGGTCCATGTCAAGAGGTCAATGTTTGGGGGCAACATTGGGTAAATTTGGGATAACTAGGGGAAAAGGTTAGAATTTGGGGCTATTCTTGTAGTCCCTCGCAACAAAATATGGAGAAGAGACCCCATAAGGATTCTATAAATAAGAGGGGAGAAAATCATTGGGGGCAACATTGTGTAAATTTGGGATAATTAGGGGAAAAAGTTAGAATTTGGGGCTATTCTTGTAGTTCCTCACACCAAAATATGGAGAAGAGACCCCATAAGGAGTCTATAAATAAGAGAGGAGAAAATCATTTTAGACAGCTAAGACTGAATTGGATATTTTTGTTTTGTGAGCTGATGCTTTGAGGGTTTTGAGACCCCTTTCTCTCTAATTGATTGCAGTGGTGAAAGATTCCACGCTAGTTAGCTTCAATCCTTTTCATTTGTCTAGCATATTTCTTTAATAGGCGATCCTTTATCTGGTTTGTTTGGCAAGCAAATGGGGAGGTTTTCCGTGGAATAAAGAAGCTCGCTAGGTACTCGTTCATTTATCCGAGTTTCTTGAGGTTAATGTAAAGTTTTGAAGCAACAAAACTCGAACTAGCATAACAGTAGCCCTATAGGGCATTATCTATGGTTAGTCGTCCTTCTTGAGGCAATTTATTGCTGACAACATCAAGTTTTGAAGCAACAAAACTCGAATCAAGTGCTACGACAATCCTCTAAGGCTTTATCTATGGTGAACTGTCCTCCTTGAGGCTATTTAGGGTTGCAGTATCGCCACTAAACCCCTTTGCTGAGGTAATGAATATTTGTTCAGTTGTTCAGGCTCACAGAGGACCTTGAAGACCCTTCCATAAACACGGATTTGGACAACAAAACATATAGTTAGATTCCAAATCTAGCGATCTGTACCAACAAGACTAGTGTTGTCAAGGTTAAGGGCACTACTCCAACCACAAGTGTAGACTTTAATAAGAGAAGTGCTCTCACAAGCCCTCTTCAACAACAAAGTAGTGCAAGCGAAGCGCTAATTGGGTAGTGAGTTATTGAGCTAGAATAGTAGCAACAAAATTAATTAGCACATTTATGTCATAATTTAGCGGTCTGTACCAACAAGACTAGTGTAGTCAAGGTTAAGGGGACTACTCCAGCCACAAGTGTAGACTTTAATAAGAGAAGGGCTATCACAAGCCCTCTTCAATAACAAAGTAGTGCAAGCCAAGTGATAATTGGCAGTGAGTTATTGGGCTAGATAGTAGCAACAAAATTAATTAGCATAATTCTGTCATAATTTACCAGGACTTTATAGAAGTTATTATTAGTCACAATAACCTTAGAATGAACATTGGAATTTGTTATGTTGAACATTGTTTTTTTTCATCAATGTACTTCCACTCTTTTTTTCCCATGGAAAAAGTCGTAATTTTATTCATAAGACAAAATTACATTTTGTAGATGCTAAATAGCATATGCAAATGGTCCATTTATTTTCACAGAAACCAAAAAAATAAAAAAGTAAAAATGCTATTCTTTTCTCCCTTTCTTTTTCTCCACCTTTCGCCATCCTCTAGTGTTGGGGGTAGCAGTTACAATGGATAGCTGATTTTCGGTTATAGTTATGGGAGAGTCCTTGTCCGACTCAGATCCTTCTGATCCATGAGTTGTCTTGTTGCCAGATATTTCCTTTCCTGTTGGCTGGGAGGCTTGTTGCTGCAAAGGGTTATCGGGGGCTTCCTCTTTCGTTAGTGTGCTGTTCTGGACTTTTTGTTCATCCATTTCTGCTTTGAAATCTGCAGTCTCTGTTGTGCCTTCTTCTTCATCCAATGGATCTGTATGTTGCCATCATTTAGGCTTCCTTTGTTGCTTCTTGTTCCATTTGGGGAGGTGGCTTGCTTGTGGACAAGCACTAAGGAGGTGGCCTGTTTGTAGACATCCGCGGCATTGGAACGCTGTATTTTCATAATCCAAGGATTGTATCCACCGTGTATTATTGAAGTTCAGTGTTATACTCTCTGGTAGTCCCTAACTGAGATCTACTTCAACGCAAATTTTGGCAAATGTAAATATTCCCCTTGTAAGTTTGTCTCCATCAATCTTTAGAAAATTTCCCAAGGTGTTCCCTATGGCAATTAAAACCTTGTGGTGTTAGAAGTGTAATGGAAGGTTGTGCAACCTGACCCAAACTGGCATCTTTGATACCACCATTGTGTTGGCATCGAAATTTGGAAACCAAGGGGTCATGAAGAGCCCTACGCTGCTCTAGAACCATGGTCCCTTGTTGAGGATGTGTTCCTTTTCCTGTTCTGTGTTGAATCTTACTATAAAAAACCCCTTGGGGCATAAGTATATTTCGCAGTTTGGTGTCCATGTAGTATGTATCCAGTGGTGCAGAACATCAGATTTGGGCCAAAATCCATTAAATCTACAGATAACTGAATGGGAGTAAAGATTTGTATACAAAGCATTTACCTCAGGCATTGCAATGGTGAGAGTAGGGTTCTCAGTGTTTTGTTCTACAATTTAGGGCCCAGGAAGCTCAGGCGTTGTTACTGGTTTGGTCTGCACTTTCCCTTTACTTTTGACTACATCCTTGAAAGATCCTGTGTTCTTTGAGCTGGTTCCAGAACATCCACCGCGCAGACGAAGATTGATGATGATGGTCGAGTCTGTGGTTATGTTGTAATCCTGAAGGGTGTAATTATCCTGTAAGCTGCGTCCCATGTAGATCATATTTTGCCCATGTTCTGGTATACCAAGGAGGTTTTGTATTTTATATCTTAGATCCTGGATCCTGCTGCCCTTCCAAAACCTCAAGCAATAACGCCTGCCTTCTGCTGTTTTGATGAAGAACTGTGTGAGATCCGCCTCTCTAGGGTATGAATCTGTCTGAGAATGACCTCGATCTATTTTTTGGGTCGTCTTACTCCAAAACCCTAGATCACCGCCATTCTGTTTTCCTATCAGGCATTCTTCTATGTTTGTGGCCTGGGATTCAGGGCAGAGAGGTGTCTTGACGATTGCGTTCCCCTAGATCTGGATTTTGTGTGGGCTACTCATTCTTCTAAGTGCTTGATCTAGTGGATCATTAGCGGAACTGAGCATATCACTGCCTTCCGTCGCGGGAATGCTTGACCTAGATCCATTCATTGGCCATACAAATGCAAGCTTTGACAAATTCGGGAATATGGAAAAGGTATATGAAATGCAAGTTGTTCCTTGCCTCAGATTAGTCTTGTAGTCCTGGGCAATCTCCCTTATGAGATGCTGGAAAGTGAGCTTCCTTATAAGCAGATTGGTGCTTTCCTCGTACTTTCGGATCTCCCAGAGAGTAGCGTTGCCAGCCTTGAACCTATGTGGCTTTTTCGCTCCTTCTGTTGTTGGTGCATACTTACGATCTGCCTTCGTTGACAACTGCTTGCAGGCTGTCTTCCCCTCGGTTTCTTTGCGGGAAGTGTGCATTGTTTGGGCCATTGCTTTGTATTTTTCCTTGATTCTGTATATCAACTAACTAAAATGAATTCACTTGATTCTATATTACTTTTTCTTATTACTTCCACTCTTATGTTATTGGATTAAAAGTTTGTTGGGTTTTGGAGCAAAATCTTCTTACATGTTATCAACCCTAAGGGAAAAAATTCTCTAGGGACATTATATTGGATTCTAGTTTCTTTGTGTTTAAAGTTGGGAGGATCTAATCACATATCTCCTTTTGCCTCCATTTGTCTTTGGATTAACAAAGGGAGTGGAGGCCCTAAATCAAGAGTATTTGAGGGTGTTGATTTGTAAGGAATGATAAGTGGGATACTACCAATTACTTTTGAAGCACACAAGGGAGGGACATTAGGCTTTAGGGAGGGGAAGACGTATAGAGTTAGTATGTATGCATACTGGAAGTTGATAGGAGAGAGGTAACCCTGGTTGAATACAAGGGAGGGACAACACTTGGGATGCATGCAAATTTCAATAGAAGATGAAGATAGAAGAATTGAGTTTCAAACTTTACTTTGCGGAAACCAAGACTTCCAATAGTTGTCCTTGACTTTACTCTCATTCAGTCTTGTATCTAAAGGTCATTATTGCTAATACATGCGAGGTCACCAAGTGTTGGGCGCCCTTCGAGGATAGAGCGAGACCTTTGAAAGCCTTTGAAGGTGAATGAAATCAACCTTTCTTGCGAGGTTGGAGTGTTTGCTACCAACATTGCATTTTGACCCACACTAAGGGATCAAAGACATGGCTACATTCTTAGGGGAAACTGTGTTCCTTACAAGCCAATTTATTGAAGAAGTTCAACAATTGCCTTACCTTCCTTTGCAGCAACTAGGATTTCTAATGGTTGTCTTTGACTCTACTCTCACTCTATCTTGTATCCAAAGGCCATTATTGCTAATACATGCACGGTCACCAAGTCTTGAGTGCTTTTTGAGGATAGAGTGAGACCTTTGAAACCAATTGAAGGTGGATGCCAACCTTTCTTGTGAGGTTGGAGTGTTTGCTACCAACATTATGTTTCAACCCACACAAAGGGATCAACGACATAGTTGCATTGTTAGGGAAACTATGCTCATTACAAGTCAATTCATTGAAGACGTTCTGCAATTGCCTTTAAGATGGTTCAATAAGTTGTATGCCATCTAAATGGTATCCCCACATAGTCCAGTTGTTTGTGATAGGTTAGGGCCCCAACTGCAATCTCTAGGTTTCTTTATAAGCCCTCTTCGGTTTAGCTTAATACATATTGTTGCCACATAGAGCCACATAAAGCTTGTCCCCAATCTTGCTGGATTTTGAGTAGGATCTAAAATTTTACCGTCTCAATATGAAATCCAATGAGATTAGAACCACTCTCAAATATTCTGGGTCAATTAATGGTAATGTTAAAAATTTAAGTAAAAGTGACATTGCTTTTACTTCAAGAATTTAACATTACCGTTAATTACATATAGCATTAGTAGGGCCCTAGGGTTGAATATTAGGCTTCCTCACTCGTAAATTATTGTTTTCAAGCAAAATTCAGGGAACACCCAAGCCTTTTTGAGTGGGGATGTCCACAAGTACCCTTTTTGTGGAAATGTTTCCTTGTGTCTCCTTGAGTTTCCCCTGATGGGGAAATGCTTCTTCAAGCATGCCCCCATCTTGGGAGCCTGGTAAATATGGGGGGCTTGCCCCCTACCCTGGGGGATGCGTCCCCATGGAACACTGAATATAACAGCGAAGATAGATCAATGACTCGGTCAGTATACCTTTATGTCTAGTTTACATACAATTACCATTTAGCGTTGTTGTCCACAAGTACCCTTTTTGGGGAAATGTTTCCCCGTGTCTCCCTGAGTTTCCCCTGATGGAGAAATGCTTCTTCAAGCATGCCCCCATCTTGGGAGCCTGGTAAATATGGGGGGCTTGTCCCTTACCCTGGGGGATGCGTCCCCATGGAACACTGAATATAACAGCGAAGATAGATCAGATCAATGACTCGGTCAGTATACCTTTAGGTCTAGTTTACATACAATTACCATTTATGAGGTGTGTGCGTTGTTTTCTTGAGGTTTATCTACAAGTATTTTTGGCAAGGAGTGTTGTTTTCTTTGTCTGATTGTTGTTTTTATATAAGCATGTTGCGTCTCTCTTCAAATTTCTCTGCTGATATCTTTATAAAAGCTTCTGAGGTTATTGAAGAAAACAACCATAAATACATTATCAGAAAAGATGAATTCATCTTTGGATCCTTTGGGTTCCAACACTATTCAATTGGTAGAAGGTGTTGAAGTGCCTGTTACCCACTGGAAAGTGTCTCTCTTCAAATTTCTCTGCTGATATCTTTATAAAAGCTTCTGAGGTTATTGAAGAAAACAACCATAAATACATTATCAGAAAAGATGAATTCATCTTTGGATCCTTTGGGTTCCAACACTATTCAATTGGTAGAAGGTGTTGAAGTGCCTGTTACCCACTGAAAAGTGTGAATCGCAGGATAATTTTTTTCTCTTCCTTGGAAAGCCAGCCAGCAACTAGCCCAATTTGAGCACATAATATGATGCTAGCATCCTCAATCCTCAACTTCTTGCTCTGGCATTCCTTCTTGAACATTACTTCTATTTTATGAATTTAACATTACTTTTACTTTAAGAATTTAACATTACCATTAATTACATAGCATTAGTAGGCCCCTAGGGTTGAATATTAGGTTTCCCCACACAAATTATTGTTTTCAAGCAAAATTTAAGGTGGGATGCCCACAAGCACCCTTTTGGGGAAACATGTCCCCACATTGGGCAAACTTTTCCCGTGCCTCCCCGCGTTTCCTCACCAACCTGTGGGATGCGTCCATGTGGAACATTGGTTGACACACTCATCAATCTACATTCTCCAAGACAATCTGCGATGATCAGACAATGGTTTCTGTTGATGTTTCTGGGCTTTCCATTGGTGGCTTTAATTATTCTGTGCAATGATGTCAGTTGGCAAGTGATATGTCTCCTTTCTTGTAGGTGGCTGTTTAGACAGTGACACTAGCTTAATTTGTCTCTACAGTTAAATATTTCAATGGTTATTTACTTCTCTGTTTTCCGGCTGTGGCTGCAGACATCAGACATGCAAAGGTAGCGGCGAACCTAAGACTACATTTCCGTCATTGTCTTTCCAATACAACCACACCTTTTAATCGACCTTATTTTCTTGTTGGGTTTTCCCATAGCGGACATACGAGGAGCTGGGTGGCTGCTTATAGGGATATGACCCATGATTTTTGGTGGATTTAATTTTTGTCTACAACAGTTGTCTGTTGATTAACGTTGTTGTATTGTATTCTGAGTGCATTGAAAAAAATGATGTTACCTACCGTGAAATTGTGCTATTTTATTACAGCAACAATGAGAAGATTTTGGATCTTTTATTTTTTAACAGAGTTTTGTTTGGTAGCCAGCTTTAGGAGAGATGAGCTTTAGGAATATTTACAAGAGGAATAAGGGCTGCGAGCAAAAGATTAGCCACAAGCTGTGAATCAAACTTGCATTGATACCACTTGTGACATGCCTTGTAGTCATTAAATGCCAGTGTCATAAGAAAAAGGACAAACTCATAGAATCAAAACGACAGTAATGAAATTAAGGTCATATATACAATGAATGATGATATACAGTGAAAACCATTGCCAAAATTATAGCACATAGGCTACCACTAATGTAGCCTAAGTGTTAACTAGAACGCTCCTATTTCTGATGTCTTTCTCATCGCAATTTTGCTCCAAATCTGGTGGTTGCAACTCCAAGAATTTTAAACTGCAAGTTTATCAACTCCAAACGGTAGTCGAAGTGTTATCCATGGTCCCTGATTCGACCCACAATATCAGAATTGTAATTTCAACAACGGATTGGTTTTAAGTATTGTTGGTTTGTTGAATTCCCACATAGGTGGCCAATAATTGCCTGTCTTTGTTTGGAGTTAGACAATGCAGTTATAATTATTATAAAGGACATGAACTGATACAATAATCATTATTACTGGTAGACAATGCAGTGTATATGTATGTGTGTGTATATATATATACATATGATTTGCAACTGTTCAAAGCTTACGGAAGTAGTACCGATCAAAATCTTCCTGCAGTGCAGAGCATCAATATCTAAAGCTAGCTATGCGAGATATCATCATCATCCTGATGTTTCATTGAGGAGCTCATACGATTTCACATACAACTGTAATTGAAACAAAACTGGCCAAGAAAGATAGATGAGAACCACATACGTCTTTGAATTTATTGAAAAGGTGGTTGTGCACCACTATGAACATGTGAAGCAATCTTCATTCTTTGCTCCACTAACTAAATACAAGGGACAAATAACTGAATTATCCATACCCAGAGGCTGAGAGGGAAGCAACGGACTTGCAGAGGAATGAGGCTTTTTCACTTGCTCTTCCACCAAGTGCTCCAAGGAGTGCAGCCCACAATTGAGCTGTAGAAGAATGCCCATAACTAATGTTTGGATTCAAGGTGCCTTCGAGCTTGAGCAAGCGACCTAGCTTAGAAAAGCCCTATTTCAATTTCTTTATCTCCAACTCTTGACGACCAAGGGAACTGTGGGTGGCTCGCAGCTCCCTGTAATCCATGAGTACTGTATAGCTCTCTCACAGAGACGTGGGGGGCTACTCTTGAGAAAAGCAACCAGAGAGACAAACTGAAAGGAGGATTCCAACCTGGGTTATTTCCAGAGGACAGTGAAATTCAGAGTGATGGAGGGCATTGTCAAGAATGATTTTGAATGGGGGCCACTCTTGAGAAAAGCAACCAGAGAGACAAACTGAAAGGAGGATTCCAAGCTGGGTTATTTCCAGAGGACAGTGAAATTCAGAGTGATGGAGGGCATTGTCAAGAATGATTTTGAATGTTCTTCCACCATGTCTGATTGCGCTGTGCGGTAATGGGAGATGATAGGTGAGTTGATTGACATGTGTGGTGCTAAATATGGTCATCATGAGAATAGGTGGTGGATTTATGTCCTCCAATGATACTACATGTTGTAAGCCAATGGCGATGGGTCTTGCGTTGTTCCTTTCCGACATGACATGTAAGCCATTGGCGATGGGTCTTGTGTTGTTCCATTCTGACATGATTCTTGGCCTAAGTTCTTGTTTATGAGATAGGTTGATTATAAGTGGAGTTGTTGAACATAAAACACCTTTTCGTCCTAATTGCTTGATAGGCTTGTAGGTCTGCCACAATATTATTTTTCCTTTTACCTCAGTTTCAGTTATAAAGGACATGACCTCATATAATAATGATCATTAGTTAATGGGATCTAGTTGGGGAGGTTGGAAAAAGTGTTATCTTTCCTACACAGGTTCAATTCCCGCAGGTGATATGCTGAGCTCTTACATGAGTATATTGTTGACAAAGCCTTGAGCTTTTGAAGAATCCAATTTACTGTGGTACCATCCTTGGAATGAAGGAAAATGTTATTTTTAAAAAATCAAATATAACAAGAGTAATTGGATAATTTAGACTCTTGCCAAATGTCACATGCCAGACATCTGAAAAGGCTGCCATTGCAAGTTAATGAGCGAAGTTGGCTTCCTCTAAATGACCACCTCAGCAAGCAAATCGAGGAGATTCTTTTCTCGATCAAAGGTTGATTTTCATTACATTTTATTTGCTAATAAACAAACTTGCATTTATGCCTTGTGAAAAAAGAAAATGATTTTTCCAACACGTGAGCAAAGTGGCCCTGCTAGAAATACTGAGAGTTGAGTAGGTAGGTTAACCGGCAACCCTGATTAACCTACAAGGACAGTAGAACATTTGTGCAAACAATTTACAACGAATGAAATTTGAATCAAGAAACCTTCCTGGGCATAGTCACCAACTTTTTATTTTTAATAGTTTTAGTTTCAATATGAAACCTGTCATTGATAATGCCGTAAGTTATCGAATTTTGAGATCCTCGACTGGATTACCTCCTTTGGGATTGCATATGTTATAAGATTCCTACCCAATACTACAAATCTATTTGCTCTATGGTCTTTAGCATACTGTGCTGTAATTGTTTTAGGTTATGCTTGTTGAATAACACAGTCAACAATGGCGAATTCATATTTTAGTGTGCCATGTATTAAGATGAATTTTAATTAAACTGAGCGTGGCCTTTGATTGGAATAGAAAATTCGATTCATGGTTAACTAGTTTCATATGAAGGCATCGTCATGGTAGATGCCTACTTTGATTATGAACATTGGATGCCTATGTTGATTATGAACATTGGTTTGAAGATTTTGAACAATCGTGTGCTTAATTGTATTCAGTGTTAGATATTTTCAGTTCATCAACTTGTAGTTTGTCATGTTCTGTTTTGCTGGGACATGGCGACATAGATTTCACTATTGGTTTTCTGTAACCTAAAAGCATATTCCATTTACTGAATGCCTTAGATTAAGCTGTTTACGATGGAGGGTCCATCTCTTGATGGCTTCATACGAAATTAACGCTTTTGAAGAGATACACAAGAGATATACTTGTGTTAGATCCTGTTTTGGGTACATGCTTATCAGTGTTATTTATATAGACAAGATGCTGTGTTTTTAGGAGATTTTGGATTAGTTATGGTAGAATATGGAACAGAGAAAAATGCAAGACTAATATATTTCTAAAACCTCCACGATAAAGGAGGAAGTAGTTTTGGTGAATCATGATAGGCCCTATGCCTGATGTCTTCCTATGTCTAACACTCTTCAAGAGATCCATATCCTTGTGATGAGCCTGTTTGGAGTATGCTCTCATCAGTACACAGAAGGCCTTTATGTGTTTTTAGAGGATATATTAGACCAGCTATGAAAACACAGGAAACAAGAAAAAATGCAAAATTCTGTGTTTTTAGACGATATATTAGACCAGTTATGAAAACACAGGAAACAAGAAAAAAATGCAAAATTATGCTAGAAGCGTTGAGATACACAAGAGATATACTTGTGTTAGATCCTGTTTTGGGTACATGCTTATCAGTGTTATTTATATAGACAAGATGCTGTCTTTTTAGGACATTTTGGATTAGTTATGGTAGAATATGGAACAGAGAAAAATGCAAAAGACTTTAATATATTTCTAAAACCTTCACGATAAAGGAGGAAGTAGTTTTGGTGAATCATGATAGGCCCTATGCCTGATGTCTTCCTATGTCTAACACTCTTCAAGAGATCCATATCCTTGTGATGAGCCTGTTTTGAGTATGCTCTCATCAGTACACAGAAGGCCTTTATGTGTTTTTAGAGGATATATTAGACCAGCTATGAAAACACAGGAAACAAGAAAAAATGCAAAATTGTGTTTTTAGACGATATATTAGACCAGTTATGAAAACACAGGAACCAAGAAAAAAAATACAAAATTATGCTAGAAGTGTTTGCGGAAACAGCATATAGGAGAAAGGAGTTTTAGCAAATTTATGTGTGTGATTGGATTGAAATTAAAACGGTTAAAGATTATTTGGAATCACAATATTAATTTTGAAAATATTAAATTGTTATCTTTTTCGAAAATGTTAAATCCAAGGTCCTGCTAGAAATGCAAGTTTGGGAAAACATGGAGATGGAACTATTAGAATCCAGATTATCTTATTCATAGTAATAAAGATCATTGGTTTGGTAGGAAATGTTTACAAGCGACAAGATGCCCCTTCAAGTGTTATTGCACCCAGAGGGCTGTAGCAAAAGTTATTATCTTAAAAAGAATTTAACTTTGGGAAAACATGGAGATGGAACTATTTGGAACTTATTAGAATCCAAATTATCGTATTCATAGTAATAAAGATCATTGGTTTGGTAGGAAATGTTTACAAGCAACATATGCCCCTTCAAGTGTTATTGTGTTGAGAGGTGCTCTACAACCCTGTATAAGAGTGATGTGTAGGTGTAATGTAAGAAAATTTGTAAACTTTTTTACAACCCTGTATAGGAGTGATGTGTAGGTGTACTACAAGAAAATTTGTAAACATTTGTATAGGAGTGATGTGTAGGTGTAATGTAAGAAAATTTGTAAACCTTTTTGCAACCTTGTATAGGAATGATGTGTAGGTGTAATATAAGAAAATTTGTAAACATTTGTATAGGAGTGATGTGTAGGTGTAATGTAAGAAAATTTGTAGAGTGAGTGCAAATGTAATATAAGAAAATTTATACACATTTTCACATGTCGACTTAATATATTGAATTTATATTAATATGTCTAATATATAATACTTGGTTAAAAGTAATATAGAGCCTAAACATCTTATACAACCATGTATAGGAGTGATGTGTAGTTGTAATATAATAAAAATTGTAAACATTTTCACACGTCGGCTTAATATATTGAATTTATATTAATATGTCCAATTTATATATATTGAATTCTTTTTGTTTTTCTTCTTAATTTCTTTTTCTTTGTTAAGCAAGAGACTGCCCTTCTATTGACTTGAAAAAGAAAATAAATTACATAGGTTACAACAAGCGTTCAAAAGCACAAACCCCCACAAGGAAGAGGGAGAAATAAACAATGTGCCCTAAAACCAGATAGTCCATAAACAAAACGCGCGGAGTAGTGGCCCGCGAAACCCCCTAAACTGCTCGACCAATTATGGCCGTCGATCTTCCCCTTATAATCCGACGACCGGTATACATATCACACAACTTAGAAGCAAGATGTATATCGCGCGATGAGGGCGGTATTCCTTCCTCTGTCCCCACCATGTGTCGCGCTTTGAAAGGCATAGCTAGTTTTTCCTTAAAACCACTAATAGGTTTGAGGGCATCTGATAAAGGTGGTAAACTGTAAGTCGTTTTGACCTTTCGGTCCCACAAACTTGCACGACCATCTGTGGCCGTTGATCTTCCCCTCCTTGATCCGACAACCCCAAGCAATATCGCACATCTCATATGCATGAGTAATACTGCGCGATGAGGGTGGTATACATTTTTCTTCTCCGGCCATGCGTCGATTGCTGAGTGGCATCGGATGCAATCCGTGAAAACCGGTTCTTGGTCAAAGGTGTAGTATACTTGGGAATAATATGGGGTACAAAGGGAGGTACCCAAGGGAATAATGTAATAATGGGATGGGCCATAGTAATAAATAAGGTGGTTAACCCATATCATGTAAGAGACCACAAGTAGTTAACAATAATGTAATAAGCCCTTGGTATTGAGGGAACCATGGTAATGGCCCATAGTATTGTATGTATGAGGCCTATATAGAGGCTAGAGACTCCCCATTGAGAGATGTGAAGGAATATTGTATGAATAGTCATATGGCTTGTGGAGTGTTCTCTTTCTTTAAGGAGTGAATGTATGGTGTTGCCCTACCTTAAGGGTTTTGATTAATAAAGAAGCATTTCTATAGTCAGAGTTTCTTATTCTTGGGTTTATCGCTATTATCTTATATTTTTGGTGTTCCATAACAAAAGGGCGCTCGATGCAGGTGGTAAATCTCGGGCAGTTTATGATTCCAGTTCGCTACTCTCCTGGTCCCCAAAGTCTGCTCGAGGAAGCCGTGCCCTGAAGGGTCACCTTTTGTTAATTTTCACGGTAGCCTATCTTTTGGGAGCTTTTCCTTTTACGCAGAGAGCTTTTGGCCCTATGACTTCTTTTGCCTAGAGTCCCAATAGCACCCAGGCTAATGTAGACTCAACTGAAATCCTGAGCAATCCTAAAGTGCTCCTCCACTGAGGATCTGTCTAAAGTGAACTTATTCCTCATTTGCATAAAGTGAAATGGTGTCTCTTGATCTGTTCTGATAGTGTTGTTTGTTTATGAGTGCCCGAGATGAGCATTCATCTCTCACTCTGTCATCTGTTACCTCCTCCCACTAGTAGCACCTGTCAGTAATCTTGCTTCGAACCCCTTCATTGGCTAGCCAGTCTGCCACTTTATTGGCTTCCTTGCGAACATGCACAAACCTAAGAGTTTTTAGAATTCTTAGGTGTGATTAAATTCTTTGGTAGACTTGCAGAAGTCGCCAGTGACTTGAGATTTTCTCTGGAGCTACTCCAGCGCTAATCTGTTTGACCGAATTAATTACTAATTCCGAGTCAGCCTCAATGATGACATTATGAATGTTGTGCTTGAACAATATCTCCAAGCAAAGCTCCATCGCCATGAGCTCAGCCATATTGTTGGTTGTCTTCCCTAGATAACTGTGGAAAATGACTCGTATGTTTCCCTCCTCATCTCTTAGGGCCCCTCCATAACCTGCTTCTCTAGGATTTCCTTTAGAGGCTCCATCTATGTTAAATTTTAAAAAACCTTGAGAAGGGGGCTGCCAGAGAGTCTTTCCTTTTGAGGTATTCCTATTGATCTGCAGAGGACACTGAGGGGAACTTGAAGCTCCAACTTTTCCAAGATTTTGGACTGTGTGTCCTATGGGTTTTCCTGAAGAAACACCCCCCAGGATGTGAACAATCTCCTTGAGTTGCTTAAGGATTAGCTTAAAAATGCTGCTCATCGGGCTCATCTAATCTTTGAAAATCTTGTTATTGCACTCCTTCCAAACATTCCAGATTACGAACCCTAGGGTCAACACCCAGGCAGAGCTTATTGTCTCATTATCTGAGAAATTTTTTCGCCAGTTCTCTAGTGTAGCAATGATGTCATTTACATGTCTGTTTGTCTGCTCGAAGACATCTCCAACCCAGTTTTAAAGTGTTGTAGTGAATGAGCATCTATTCAAGAGATGATTAGTGGTTTCTTCCTGTTGACCACACAGATGACATCTTGAGGGGCCAACAAAGCCTCTTTTCCTTAGGTTGTCCCATGTCAGAATCTTGCCCTGTTGCAACAACCACTTGAACAGTTTGACTTTCATCCATTGAGGATTATCCCATAGTTCTTTCCATCTCTTATCAATGTTTGGAAAGTTGAGCCCTGTGTTTATTCTTTTGGCTTCCTTAAGGGTGAAGAGACCTGCATTATTCTTTCCCAATCTTAATTGATCATCTAAGGTTGAGGTTAAGATTTGTCTGTTTTCCAAAAGACCGTTAAGGGCTATAGCTTGAGTCTTCATCATGCCCATTTCACTGTAATCTGGAAGTTTCCATATTCGCCATTTCCGGTTGTTACTTGATTGATCCCAATAATCACTTACCCTTCTTAATCTTTTGGTAATGGTATCTTTGTGAATGGCTGCTAATTCTTCACTACGAAGGTTATCCTCTTGCTGCCAATTATCCTCCAAGAACCAGGCTAGATTTTTATTTCTGATTTCTAAGAAACTATGTTTTTGGACTAGGGCCTTGTTATCCCATGCTCTATTCCAAATTGGTGAACACTTTACTTGTCCTGTCATTCTTATGAGGTTCTTCTCTTGCCAATTGCTTGCATACTTTTGCTTCCAGAGTCTAGCCTGGGGGCTTGTATTTCCTTTAGCCATTTCCACCAGACTTTGGCTCCTAGAACTCTATTAAGAATTCCTGGGTCATGAAAGCTCTAAGCCTCCATGGGATTTTGGTTTACAAACCCTATCCCATGCCACTAGGGCCCATTTCTTCTTTTCTTCACCTTTACCCTTAGAGGAAATCTCTTGAGTGTTTCTTATTTTAGTAATTACTCCAGTTGGTGCCCGAATCGTTGATAGCATATAGTTAATCTTTTGGTAATGGTATCTGTGTGAATGGCTGCTAATTCTTCACTACGAAGGTTATCCTCCTGCTGCCAATTATCCTCGAAGAACCAAGCTAGATTTCCATTTCTGGTTTCCCAGAAACTATGTTTTTGGACTAGGGCCTTGTTATCCCATGCTTTATTCCAAATTGGTGAACCCTTTACTTGTCCTGTCATTCTTATGAGGTTCTTCTCCTGCCAATTGCTTGCATACTTTTGCTTCCAGAGTTTAGCCCAGGGGGCTTGTATTTCCTTTAGCCATTTCCACCAGACTTTGGCTCCTAGAACTCTATTAAGAATTCGTGGGTCATGAAGCTCTAAGCCTCCATGGGATTTTGGTTTGCAAACCCTATCCCATGCCACTAGGGCCCATTTCTTCTTTTCTTCACCTTTACCCTAGAGGAAATCTCTCTTGAGTGTTTCTTATTTTAGTAATTACTCCAGTTGGTGCCCGAATCGTTGATAGCATATAGATAGGGATGGTTTGGAGGATAGTCTTAGTTAGAATCAACCTCCCTGCTAGATTTAGGGCTCTATTTGTCTATTTGCTAATCTTATCTTTTAGTTTATTTAGAACAGGCTCCTAGATTTCCTTGTGTAACGGTTTGGCAGTGAGGGGAACTCCCAAGTATTTCGAGGGCAATGACTCTCTTTGAAAGCCCAAAATTCTAGAAAGATTTCTTTGAATCAAAATATCGGTGTTGAAAAAGAAAATCTTTGATTTAGTAAGACTTACCTCTATGCCTGCTGCCATGGCGAACTCACTCAGAGTCTTCTTAAATGCTCTGGCTTCCTTGACTGTGGGTGTGCCTTGAAGCATAATATCATCCACAAATTGTTGATGTGTTATCGAGTCCCCACCTTGAGTGAGTCGCAGACCTTGAATTCTCCCTTCCTCCTTAGCAGCGCTGGTTGCTCTCTCTAACCCTTCCATCATTAGAATGAAAAGGAAAGGAGAAAGAGGATCACCTTGTTTGAGACCTCTATTGGCTTGAAGGTTTTTGAGAGAGAGCCATTAAGAAGAATTGAACAGTTGGTAGTGGTAACTAGCGCCATGACCCACTTAATCCAATTGTAATCAAAGCCATATTCTTTGAGGACTGCTCTTATATATGACCAGCTAAGTTTATCATAGACCTTTGCTATGTCTAGTTGAATTGTCATCCCTGCATGTTTATTAGTGTTAAGTGAATGAACCACTTCATGAGCTTGAATTATGTTGTTAAGAATTTGTCTTCCTTCCACATACCCTGTTTGCTCCTCTGACACAAGGGAAAGGAGGAGTGGTTTGAGACGGTTGGCAATTACTTTGGATATTATTTTGTACACCACATTGCATAATGCTATAGGTCTAAATTTGTTTGGAGAGGTGGCTTTTTCTTGTTTGGGGATTAAGGCTATAAAAGATTCATTGAGAGCCTTCAAGACTGTTTTAAATCTTTGAGAGTCTTCCACTACCTTTAGAATATCCTATTTTACTATCCTCAACATGTTTTGAAAAAGTCCACATTGAAGCCATCTGGGCCTAGTGCTTTCCCATTGTGCATCTTTGTGATAACCTCCTAAATCTCTTCCTCTGGGATTGGTATGTTGAGATTGTGATTGTCTTCTCTAGATACCACTTTAGGAATGTACTGAGTGAACCTTTTTGTAGACCGATGTCTATCCATCGTGGTTTCCTCAACAATTCTCTTAAAATGCTGTACTAGGACCTTTTCCATCTCTTCATAAGTGTTTCTTTCTATTCCACGCTGATCTGTAAGTTTCACAATCCTATTATTGTTTTTAGAGCTATAGTGGATCTGTGAAAGAATTTGGTGTTTCTCTCCCCTTCCTTAATCCATTGTACTCTGGATTTCTGTCTCCAGAATATTTCTTCTTGTAGACATCTGTTTTCCCATTCATGCTGAAGTGACTCTGCCATCTCTTTCTTTCGTTTGTATAGCCTTTTGTGATAAGAATTTGGTTTAATTTCTTTAGTTTCTTTTCGACTTCTCCTTTAGCTTTGAAGATATTGCCAAATTTCTTTTTATTCCACTCTTTGAGTCTATCTTTAATGTGTTTGAGCTTGCAGTGTAGAAGGAACATCTTAGTACCGTGGAGGTGTAGCTCTTCCTTCCACCATTTTTCAATGTTTGTAAGGAAATCTGAATGTGTGAGCCAAGCGTTTTCAAACCTGAAGGGGCTGTTTCCCGGTTTGCCAAAAAGGAAGCTTTCAATTGAATGGGCCAGTGGTCTGAACTTCCAAAAGGTAGGATGAGTGTAGTTAGGCTACTTCCTATGAGAAGTAGTTCCTTTGAGATAATAAACTTGTCTAATTTTGAGGCTATTTGGGAAGAGCCCCCCCTTTTATTATTCCAAGTGAAGATTCCATTGCTGGTTTCCATATCTACCAGTGTCATATTGGTGAGGAAGTGCTGGAAGGCAACTGAATCCCTACCAAGTGTTCTAGTTCCTCCTTTCTTCTCTGTGAGTGATTTTAGCATGTTAAAATCGCCTCCTTGAATCTAGGGTATAGTTGGGTGTCTCTTCTTCATATCCTCTAGTGTTGTGAGGAGTCGAAGTTTGTCCTCCACTGGTTGAGGGCCATAGACATTGGTGACCATGTAACATTGCCTATTACCCACCTGTTGGATAATCAATGAAAGGTGGTGTTTGGACGCCTCCGCATCAATCACACCAAGTTTCTGTGGATCCCATAGAGAGAATTCCTCCAGAAGATTTGTTTGCCTTAACCTCAAGGTATTCATATCTGTTTAACCATTTGCCATGTTTTTCTCTGATCTTCTCCACTGAGCATTTTGTTTCCTGAATGAATACTATGTTAGATTTTTCCTCTTTGATCCTATTACCTAGATTCCTCCGTTTTCTTCTACTCCCTAGTCCTCTAATGTTCCAGGTTGTGATTTTTATTGGGGCAGGGTTTTGAAGGAGTAACTGGAAAGGTCTTTCATCCTTCCTGAGTCAATCATGAGTTTGCCACACTCCAGCAACAATTCTTTCTGTCTTTTTCTTCCCCTCTTCTTGCTTGGATTTTTTTATTAATTTTCTTGATAATAATCCTATAGAGGAAGTCCCTTTATTTTCCTGGTTATCATGACCTCTTCTGACTCCTGCAGCTGTTTGATGTGACTTGTTAAAGAATAACTGTTGTACTTTTTCCACATCCCCCTGAGGTATGGAGTTTATTCCCGAGTTTCCTCCTTGTTCGAGAAACTTTTCTAGTTCTAGGTTCTCCCTTTTCAGGGTCTCCTGTAAGTCTTGGTCCTCTTTGCCACTTTCACTTGGAGTCATGTCATGGTCTTTTTCTATGTCCATGGTACTCAAAGGGTCCATCGCGTGTTCATTCTATCCTTGTGTGAACTCCATGCTAGTCTCTTTTTCTTTCCCCCTTGTTGCCTGATTCTCTGTGCACTTATGATCATCTCCATCTACTGCTCTTAAGATCTCGAAACTATTGTCACTTCTTGTTTTGTTCTCATTCTTAGTAGGGTTCTTTTGTGACTTCCTTCCCCCTCCTTTTTCTTTTCCTCCTACTTTGGTGAAACATGTCTGATCTTTCCCTTTGTTGGTGTTTAGGTGTTCCTACTTTTTATTAAGATAACAATTTCTAGATAGGTGCCCATGCTCATGACATTTGTGACATCTGAACGGGATATGCTCATAGTCAATTGTTTGTACCCATTCTTTGTCATAGACTTATAGAATGACCTCATCTGGAAGGGCTCTTGATAGGTCCATCTCTACACATATACGGGTATAGGAGGTATATTTTCCTCGTAGGGTTGTCTCAGAAATCTTTAAGAAATTACCTAATTTATTGCCTATAGCTTTTAAAGACTGGCAACCAGTAATCTAAGGGTAAGGAGTAGAGTCTAATCCATATCGGTATCGAAGTGAAGGTTTCTCGTTCTGGCACAAAGTTCATCGTCCAAAGCCGCATATAGAGACCAGTAGCTGCAAAGAAGTATGGTCCTCCTTCAAAAATTTTGTCTCTGTCCTCCATGCTTGTGAACAACATTGTAAAAAAACCTTTGGATCCTAGATGTATCTTTAACTCTCCCTTTGGTTTTCAGTTGTATTTTATCCAAGTGTACAACGCTTTCTGTGACAGCTAGATTCCCATAAACTTGCATATAATGGCATAGTTAGCCATGTGACCGTTGTGCTCTTGCAGAGCTGGATCTTTCAATAAAACCCGCGGTTTAGTTATGGTCTTGGGTTTATAGGGCCCCATTTTGGTTCTATTCTCTGTTCCTTGACCTCTGTCTTTCGCTTTTTCCTCCTATCGGTCTTCCTTGTGGGTCCCTTGTTCTGCATGGGTTTTGTTGCCCTCCGCCTTTTGATTCTCAGTGTTTTTTTGTCTTGTCCTCCAAGGAATGTGGAGGCTTGTTTTTATTCCCGCCTTTTGATTCTCAGTGTTTTTTATCTTGTCCTCCAAGGAATGTGGAGCTCCATTGTGCCTCCATGGTTACCTGTTACCTTATGTGGCTCTGTTTGTTGAACCCTAGAACCACCTCCTTCCGCCTTGAATTTTCTTGATATCAAAACATCCATCTAATAACTTTTCTATATATATTGAATTTATATTAATATGTCCAATTTATAATACTCTATAAAAGTAATATAGAGCCTAGTGCTGGGGAGATGTTGTATTGTCTTTAAAAAATTAAAAGTAAAAAATAATAGAATTCATTTTGTTGTATTGTAATTTTGTTTACATGTCAAGTTAAAAGTAATATAGAATAGGGTCTTTAAAAAATTAAAAGTAAAAAATAATAGAATTCAATTTGTTTTATTTTAATTTTGATGTCAGTTAAAAGTAATATAGAATAGGGTCTTTAAAAAATTAGAAGTAAAAAATAATAGAATTCAATTTGTTGTATTGTAATTTTGTTTGCATGTCGGTTAAAAGTAAAAAATAATAGAATTCAATTTGTTGTATTGTAATTTTGTTTACATGTCGGTTAAAAGTAAAAAGTAATAGAATTCAATTTGTTATATTGTAAGTTGTTTACTTGTAGGTTAAAAGTAATATAAATATGGGGGAGATGTAAAGTAATATAGGATAGCGTTAAAAAATAATAGAATTCAATTTGTTGTATTGTAATTTTGTTTACATGTCGTTTACATGTTGGTTAAAAGTAAAAAATAATAGAATTCAATTTGTTATATTGTAAGTTGTTTACTTGTAGGTTAAAAGTAATATAAAGCCAATATGGGGGAGATGTAAAGTAATATAGGATAGTGTTAAAAAATAATAGAATTCAATTTGTTGTATTGTAATTTTGTTTACATGTCGGTTCAATGTAAAAAATAATAAAATTCAATTTGTTATATTGTAATTTTGTTTACTTGTAGGTTAAAAGTAATATAAAGCCAATATGGGGGAGATGTAGTGTTCATAAAAAATCAAAAGTAAAAAATAATAGAATTCAATTTGTTGTATTATAATTTTATTTTTTTAGATAAAAGAAAAACATAATATACAAATTACATTAAAATACATAACGTATTAGCAACAATAAATTAAGATCTGTTTTACTTTTTAAAATAAAATAACTTTTTAAAATAAAATAATGGTTCTGGAATCATAATTAAATTTAATTAATAAGCACATCAAAATTTTAATACATACAATAAACTTGCAATATAACCATATGTTTAACCATGGATATTCATGTTCACTTTTGCCATCTCTTAAATAAAACAAAAACACACTATACATATTATATTTAAATATATAGCTTATTAGCAACAAAAAAATAATAGAATTCAATTTGTTGTATTGTAATTTTAGAATAGCGTCTTTAAAAATTTAAAAGTAAAAAAATAACAGAATTCAATTTGTTGTATTGTAATTTTGTTTATATGTAGGTTAAAATTGATATAATGCCCAATATGGCGGAAATGTAGTGTTCGTAAAAATATAAAAGTAAAAAATAATAGAATTCAATTTGTTGTATTATAATTTTATTTTTTAGATAAAAGAAAAACATAATATACATATTATATTAAAATATATAATTTATTAGCAACAATAAATTAAGATTCATTTTACTTTACAAAATAGAATAATGATTCTGGAATCATAATTTTAATTTAATTAATAAGCACATCAAAACTTTAATACATACAATAAACAATATGTTTAACCATGATGCCAAAATCGAGGTTGTTTGTAGCTGGGCACCATGGTGCGGCATGGAGGAGGGAGTTTAGTTCCCTCCTACAGTGAAATAGTTGCTGACAGAAGCAAGGGACTTGGAATGCATCGATTCAAGAAACCAACGAAGGTGGTAAAAGAGGCTAAGAATAAAGAAAAATCAGAAACCACCGGACCTCTAGTGTTGGAAGAGAACCATGAACAAACTAGCAAGGAGAAGAGAACAGAGGTTAGCAGTTGGAAAGCTGCTCCTCCAAGTACATTAGGGGTCTGTAAACCAAAGTCGACCACTGTTCCTCAGGTCGTCTTAAGTGACCCAGCGCTGCAGGTGCACAGAGAACACATGAAAGAATATGCTATCATCTGTAAATTTATGGGGCTCTGGCCGACAGAGAAGACTCTACAAGCATGGATAAGAAACAACTGGAAACCAAAGGGGAAAATTGGCTTTCACATTGGGTCCAAGGCCTTCTTCATGGTGGTATTAACAAGCTTAAAGGATAAAGACAAAGTGTTTGAGGGAGGACCTTATTTTTACGCTTCTGCATGCCTTTACATGGGACCATGGGTAATGAACTTCGTCTTAGAACGAGAAACTTTCACCTCGGTGCCGGTATGGATAAGACTCTACTCCTTTCCTTTAGATTATTGGCTGCCAGAGTCTCTAAAGGCTATCGGCAACAAGCTAGGGCATTTTATAAAAATCTCAAAAGCTACTCTAAGAGGCAAATATGCTTCCTACGCTCGGATCTGTGTGGAAATGGACTTATGTGTGGCACTTCCGGATGAAATCATTCTAGAAGTGTATGACGAGGAATGGGTGCAAGTGGTGGACTATGAACACGTCCCATTTAGGTGTCGTAAGTGCCATGAACATAGACACTTATATAGGGACTGCCGAATGAACAAGCTGAAGAGCAACACGAAAGCCACTACAAGCAAGGAACCCAAAAGCTTTACTAAGGTTGGGGGTAAAGGGAAAGGAGTCAAGCGGTACCAAAAGAAAAGTACCGAAGCCGGTCAACAGAACCATAACAGTTACAAAATCTTAGAAGAAGAGGTCGAAAACAATGGGACAAACCAGGAACCGGAAAATATTCCCACTGAGAAGGAAAGAGATGCTAATATGGAGGATATACCAGGAAACAACAAACAAACGTACAAGGTGTCGAGCATGATGGACTTGAGCATGGACCACGAGATGACACCAAGTGAGGCTGGAACAGAAGACCATGAACTGCAGGAGATTCTAGAGGGAGAATTTAGATCTAGAAAAGTTTCTGGAGCATGGAATCACCAAAGGTGTAGACTCTTTACCAAAAGAAGAGTTTGACAGGGTTCAACAACTCTTCTTCCGGAGATCACGAAGGAAGGGTTCTAGAGTCAAAAGAAACCATGATAGCCAGGAAAAGAGGGGAGTGCAAATGATGGAGGATACACCAACACTTTCGTCCAAGATCTCGGGTAGGAAAAGAGGAAGGAAAAAAACAGAATGAGCTACTGTCCGAATGTGGGAAACTCATGATTAACTCAGGTAAGATGAGAGATCTTACCAGCTACTCGTTTACAAACATTTCTTAATGAAGCTTACAACCTGGAACATTAGAGGTTTAGGAAGTAAAAGGAAACAAAGAAGTCTTAGTAGTAGAATAAAAGAAGAAAAATTAGATATGGTTTTTATTCAGGAAACAAAATGTTCGATGGACAAGATAAGAGAGATACACATAAGATGATTAATCAAGTATGAATATCTAGAAGTTAAAGCAGATAACTCGGCGGGTGAGATTCTTACTCTCTGGGATCCTCAAAAACTTGGAATCCTAGATGTTGAAGTTTCCAGGAACTAACTATCGCTGGTGATTCAACCTTTGGGTGATAAGGAGATCTACATGATCACCAATGTTTATGGTCCTCAAAAACTAGAAGACAAACTTAAGCTTCTCACCTCCCTTGAGGAGATGAGAGAGAGATATCCTGATATACCCTGGATTCTGGCAAGGGATTTCAATATGATCATATCTCTTATAGAGAAAAAAGGCGGAACCAAAAAACTAGGCAGAGACTCCATCACCTTTCAAAACTTCATTAATAACATGGGGCTAGTGGACACTCACACTGTAAATGACAATTTCACTTGGAATAACAAGAGGGGAGGGGCTTCTCAAGTCGCCTCTAAATTAGATAGATTCATAACCTCAGAGGATCTCATTATCACAGGCCTTGATATGTCAGCTTTAATCCTACCCTTTGGAGGCTCAGACCACTGGTCGGTCCAACTTGAAGCTACATTGATGGGTACACAGAGGAACAAACTTTTTATGTTTGAAAATGTATGGCCATCCCACCCTGACTTCACCAGCAATATTGACAAATGGTGGACGGAAGATAGGCCTGTTCAAGGCACTAAAATGTTCATGCTGCAACAGAGACTCAAACACATAAAATCCTTGCTCAAAGATTGGAACAAAAAAGAGTTTGGCAATATTTTTAAGGCCAAAAGAGAAGTTGAGTAGAAACTTCAGGAGATAAATTAGATCACCATCTCAGAGGGTTTTACCGAGGAACGGAAAATTCAGGCAGATTCTCTTTAGAACGAATGGGAAGATCGGTGCATGCAAGAGGAAATTTTCTGGAGACAGAAATCAAGGGTGCAGTGGATTAGAGAAGGAGAAAGAAACATAGTTTTTTCATAGATCAACCTTGGATTGCAGATCTCATAACACAATTTCCAAACTTAAAGATTCTCAAGGGAAAGAGCTCGTCCTCACAAAGAAATGGAATCTCTCCTAGTTCAACACTTCCATAGCATAACAGAGGAGCCTCTCGTCGACAGATCTCGGTTCATGGACAAATGCACAAAGTTCGTTCCTAGGTTGTAACCAGGGAAGACAACCACAATCTTAACAAGCCAGTGTCTGAAGAGGAGGTTAGTGAAGTCATCAATGAGATGCAAAATGGGAAAGCCCCTGGCCCTGATGGTTTCAATGTGGATTTCTTCAAAGCTTGCTGGAAAATAGTCAAACAAGATATCATCGATGTTGTGGAAGACTCTAAAAGGTCCAAAATGATTTTGAAAGATCTGAATGCCTCTTTCATAACTTTGATTCCAAAGCAGGAAAAAGCTATGACACCAGACAGATTCAGACCCATAGCCTTATGTAATGTTGTGTACCAAAATCATATCTAAAGTGATCGCTAACAGACTCGAGCCTTTGCTTCCTGCTCTTGTCTCAGAGGAGCAAACTGGTCATGTGGAAGGAAGACAGATTCTCAACAACATCATACAAGCTCACGAGGTGGCACACTCTCTTAAGTGCAATAAACAAGATGGTATGATCATGCAACTGGACCTAGCAAAAGCTTATGATAAGCTAAGTTGGTCTTATATCAGGGCAGTGCTAAGAGCTTATGGCTTCGACCACAACTGGATAAGATGGGTTATGGCCCTTGTATCAACGACTAACTTCTCCATTTTTCTTAACGACTCTACCTCTAGAACATTTATGCCCTCTAGGGGTTTTAGACAAGGGGATCCGCTCTCCCCCTTCCTTTTTGTCCTCATGATGGAAGGGCTAGGTAGAGTGCTCAAAATGGCAAACGATGAAGGAAGAATCCAAGGTCTAAAACTAACCCTGAATGGAGATGCTTCTACACATCAACAATTTGTTGATGACACAATGTTGCAGGGCATCCCCATGGTCAAGGAAGCCAAAGCTTTCAAACAAATCTTGAACGAATTTGCTTTGGCCGCTGGTATAGAGGTAAGCCTTGACAAATCAATGGTGTTTTTTTTCAATACTGACATTGCTATTCAGAGGAACTTCACCAGAATTCTAGGGTTTCAAAGGGATCAATTACCTTCAAAGTAACTTGGAATGCGTCTTACTGACAAACCTCTGAGTAAGGGAGTGTGGGCGCCGGTAATTAATAAACTCCAGGATAAAGTCAGGAAATGGACCTGCAGGTCCTTGAATCTGGCGGGGTGTCTTGTGCTTTCCAACGCTGTCCTATAGGCTATACCCATTTTCATGCTTCCAGCGCTTCTTGCTCCCAAAGGAGTTATGCAACAAATCAAAAGCATTCAACAAGATTTTCTTTGGGGCAAAGGGGAAGAGGAAAAGAAGTGGGCTTTGATAGCTTGGGGCAAGCTCTACAAACCAAAGGCCCATGGTGGTTTGGGACTTCATGACCTCGAAATCCTCAACAGAGTACTGGGAGCCAAACTTTGGTGGAGGTGGCTCAAGGAATCAACAACCCCTTGGGCCAAGCTTTGGAAGCATAAATATGCAAATAATTGGCAGGAGAGGGATCATATCAAAATGATAGGGCTCATCAAGGGCTCCCATATTTGGAACCTTGCTTGGGGGAATCAAGCCATTGTCCAGTGACATAGTTTTTGGGAGATCCGAGCAGGGAACCATGCACGGTTTTGGGAGGATAACAAACCAGGAACCAAATTTTTTTAGATAAGAACTAACCACCCTAAAAAATGACACTGATAACAAGGGTTCACTGGTGGTAAGTGACTTCTGGGATCAAGTAAGGGACAATAGTAAATGGAGAACGTAGAAGAATCTTGGGTACAGGGAAGAGAGTCCTTTGAGGGCCCAGGGGGATTCCCTCGCTCTTGACTTGCAGAAGAGAAGATTTTGGTGTCTTCCATGTCTGACTAACTGAGATGGGGCCGAAATACCGAAGGCACTTTTAACCTCAAAGAAGCTAAACAGATGGCCCTAGGTTTGGATTATCCAAACTCTGATCAGGTTTGGAATGATCTATGGTAGAAATCGCAATTAATGAAAATCAAGTTGTTTATGTGGTTGGTGTACCAAAAGAAAATTCTCACATGGGAGAATCTTCTGAAAAGGGGATTTGTTTGCCCAAATGCCATCTATGTGGCTTACAGGAGGAGACCATGGAACATTTATTAGACCTCTGCCCCTTCACATCTACCTTGTGGGATTGGGCGGCCTTAGTCTCAAGGGAAACTGACAGGGACAGACTCAACATCACCAACACTTTGAAGAATTGGAGGAAAGATTTCTCAGGTAATGAAATAATTAATAAAGCTTGGACTATGGTTCTAGGATTTATTATATGGGATGTATGGAAAGAACGCAATGACAGGATTTTCAAGAACAAAAGAGGCTCGAACTAGAACATCATTGCACAAATTTTACGACAGCTCAAAGATACAGTGGGAGCTCTCATGTGGAAAATCCCTGAGGAACCCCCTTCGGCCCAAGATGCTCACATACTGTTGCAGTTAGGTTTCCATTCTCTGGTTCCTCAAGGTGCTATCAAGGGCATGAGAAAAAAACTGTAGGTAAAGATATTTGGCAGCCTCCTCCTCATCGCTTTTTAAAAATCAATATAGACAGGGCTTCAAAGGGCAACCTAGGGATGACTAGATTTGGTGGTGTCATAAGAGATAAGCAGGGGCGCATAAAGTGTATCTTCCATAGTTATTTGGGGACTGCCACCAATAACATGGTGGAGCTCATGGCCTTAGAGTAGTGCTTGGAAATCCTTATGGAGTCAAATTTACACAGCACCATAATTGAAGCTGACTTAGAATTGGTCATGAATGCGGCCAAGATGATGTGTAATGGAACAACACTTGGAAAGTATCGAAACAATGGAAGCTCTCGTAGTTCTTTCAGTGTATCTATTCCCACTTGCGAACCTTGAGAACCGTCAGTTTTGTTCATGTGCGAAGAAAGGCCATTACGTTGGCCGATCGTCTAGTGAATGAAGGAGTGCTATGTAAGGAAAGCTATATTCAGTACGATGGGGATTCTATACCCTTTGGTAAAATGAGTGAAGATTGTCAACGACAGGTGGCCAAAGACATGGAGTACTTCCTGACCATGAATAATGAACATGTGGAAGACCAGCGAGAGTAGAAAAGAGCGGAAATCCTCAAGATTGGTTGAAATGCTACAACAAATCCTAACCATAGATCCCACAGTCAATGCTAACGTCTCAACCACTATGGGGGTTAAGGATATGGGATATAGCGTGCTTGTTGAAGCACCACAGGCCTTAGGATATGAAGGCCTCCGATATCGACTGGATATTGGGTTCTAAAATGGCCAAAGGTTAAGTCAAAATGCAAACTTGATGGGTTTTATAGACCAAGTTTATAACATGTATCGGCTCCGTGAAGTGTGTAACAACTACGCAAGTCTCCAAAGCGAAATCATGAGGATGGTTAGATAAAATGGGTTTTTGATCTACAGTCCAGATTCACTGTTCAACTTTGTTGATCAGAGAGATTATCAATCGTCTGATGGTAGATAAGATTGACGGTGGAGATGGTGGGTTAAGATTTGGGGTGGAGTGCCTAAATCGGTCTGAAGTTGAGTCGAAAAGTAGACTCGTTGTGTTTTATATTCTCATCGCAAATCGCATTCGGTAAAAGAGTATGGTCAAAGGTTTGCGATGTTCCGAGGTTTGTGGGGGTGGCAATGGACTAAGGACCGTTAGATCAAAGGGTTGTTTGAGGACCATATCGACAACAAAGATGTAATCGCCAATCCCATTCGGTAAAAGAGTATGGACAACGATAAACCCTGTTTGCGATTTTGCAATGTGTCGAGGTTTGCGATGTAGGGATGGACCTTGGACCATCCGATCAAAGGTTTGATCAAACGACGGAGGTTAACTCTCGCATTTCGCATTTCACAGGAAGCAAGTGTTGGCGACTTGCAGAAAAAGCGATGTGCAATAAGCCGAGAAAGGGATAAGCGTCTATTTGTGTTTTTTTTGTGTAATGTTTTGGGTTTTGTTGACTCTATTGCTTGTTTATCATCAACGGGTCTGTCTTTCGCTGGTCTTTTCACCGGCAAAGACGTGTACCATATGTAATCTTGTTTCTTCGGTTAATTGAAGGCTTCACTCTTACTTGAACAAAAAAAAACGATATGTTTAACCATGGATATTCATGTTCACTTTTGCCATTTCTTAAATAAAAGAAAAACACAATATACATATTACATTTAAATATATAGCCTCTTAGCAACAAAAAATAATAGAATTCAATTTGTTGTATTGTAATTTTGTTGACTTGTAGGTTAAAAGTATTATAAAACCCAATATGGGGGAGATGTAGTGTCCGTAAAAATATAGAAGTAAAAAATAATAGAATTCAATTTGTTGTATTATAATTTTATTTTTTAGATAAAAGAAAAAAACATAATATACATATTACATTAAAATATATAACTTATTAGCAACAATAAATTCCACAATTTAATTTTAATTAATAAGCACATCAAAACTTTAATACATATAATAAACTTACAATATAACAATATGTTTAACCATGGATATTCATGTTCACTTTGCCATTTTTTTAAAATAAAAGAAAAATAGAATATACATATTACATTTAAATATATAGTTTATTAGCAACAATAAGTTAAGATCCATTTTACCTTATAAAACAAAATGATTCTGGAATTATAATAAATTTAATTAACAAGCACATCAAAATTTTAATACTTACAATAAACTTACAATATTACAATATCTTTAATCATGAATATTCATGTTCACTTTGCAATAGATATTCTTAACTTGTAAATAGTCTTTGTACAATACCATGGGCCAATATCATGGCTCATCAATACCACTTGTACATTCTCTTTCATTTCACAGTACAATCTCTTTCATTTCACAATCAAAATATTTTATAAAGATTTATTGAATTTAATTTTGTAACATTTTTTGGATTAAATTCAAAAGAAAAGAGATTACAATTACTTTTGAGATATATTTACACCTCTATCACATTACAATATATAAGCTATAAATAGTGTTGCATGTGTTTTTAACAAAATTAGGAATACCATTTTAGATAAAATAAAATCATAATATACATATTACATTAAAATATATAACTTATTAGCAACAACAAGTTAAGATGCATTTTACCTTGTAAAATAGAATAATGATTATGGAACCATAATTAAAGAATTAATAAGCACATCAAAACTTTAATGCTTACAATAAACTTACAATATAACAATATGTTTAACTCTGGATAGTCATGTTCACATTGCCATATTTTTTTAGATAAAAGAAAAACATAATATACATATTAAATTAAAATATATAATTTATAAGCAACAATAAGTTAATATACATTTTACCTTGTAAAATAGAATAATGATTCTAGAATCATAATTAAGCTTAATTAATAAGCACATCAAAACTTTAATGCTTCCAATATAACAATATGTTTAACCATGGATATTCATGTTCACTTTGACATAGATATTATTAACTTGTAAATAGTCACTTTGACATAGATATTATTAACTTGTAAATAGTCTTTGTACAATACCATGGGCCAATACCATCACTCATCAATACCACATGCGCAAAAACAGTCTTTCATTTCACAATCAAAATATTTTCTAAGTATTTTATTTGAATTTAATTTTATGATGTTTTTTTATAATTACTTTCGAGATATATTTACACTTATCACATTAAAATATATAAGATATAAATAGTGTTGCGTGCCAAAAAAAATCTCTTATTTCATAATCAAAATAATATTTACAATATAACAAGATTTTTAACTGTAGATACTCATCTTACTTTACCATGAATATTATTAACCATACCATATGATGGGCCAATACCATGGCCCATCAATACCACCTCCCATTTCACAATTAAAATATCATATATATAATTTTATTACTTTTTATGGAAAAGATGTTGCAATGCATCTTACTTTACCATGAATATTATTAACCATACCATATGATGGGCCAATACCATGGCCCATCAATACCACCTCCCATTTCACAATTAAAACATCGTATATATAATTTTATTACTTTTTATGGAAAAGATGTTGCAATGTCCTCTTATATTATGTTATCTAAACATTTTGAGCAAGTCAAATTACATAAAAATAAAGATAAAAATAAAAAAAATAAAATTCTTAATTAAAACATTTTGACTTAGTAAAATTACATAAAAATAAAAATTAAACGAAAAAATAAAATTAATAATTAAACTAGCCTAGATCCATCTCAATTTTGGATCTATCAAGCTCCAAGAGGGATAAAATCTCTTGATGTGCAATTTTTTCTTCAAGTTTTGCACTCAGAAAAGATGATTAGATGATTACACCTCGAGAGGTTTGATCCCTTACGCTTGATAGATCCGGAGTTAAGATAGATCTAGTTGGTCAACAATGCAAGATTTAACCACAACAAAACTAGCATCACCTTCTTTAACTTGACCAACTCAAATAATTTTCTATAAAATGATGAGATCCATTATTAGTAAACATGATGAGATGAACCACAATGACATTACCATCACCTTCTTTAACTTGACCAATCCAAAGCCCCACGGGGGTAGGTGAGTTGGTAATCACAATGCGGTGGAGTTCGTTAGAAAGGCGGGCTTCGTACTGAAGGTCACAAGTTCAAATCTCTCGGACTAACCTTGGAGTTGTATAGAGGGGCGGGCGCAGCTCCCAGTGGTTATAGAGGTAGCGGTCAGAATCGACCCTATGTGATGCGAGTCGCGAGGCTGCCCCTGTTGCCAATTCCACTGTAATAAAAAAAACTTGACCAATTCAAATACTCTAATTCAAAATGATAAAAGTCTCTTATTAATCAACACGATGATGAACTATAATGACAATAACATCACCTTCTTTAACTTACCAACTTAAATAATTTGATTCAAAATAATAAAAACGCATTATTAGTCAACAAGGCAAGATGAACCACAATCACAATGATACTAACATCACCTTCTATTAACCTTGACCAACCCAATGATCTAGTTCAAAATGATAAAAATCCATTATTAGTCAACAAGAGAAGATTAACTACAATGACACTAAACATCACCTTCTTTAACTTGACCAACCCAAATAATCAAATTCAAGGATAAAATCTCTTGAGGTGTAAACTTCTTCAAGTTTTGCACTAAGAAAAGATGATTACACCTCGAGAGGTTTGATCCCTTGACTCTTGATAGATCCATAATTAAGATGGATCTAGTTGGTCAACAACACAAGATTGAACCACAACAACACTAGCATCACCTTCTTTAACTTGGCCAACTCAAATAATTTTATACAAAATGATGAGATCCATTATTAGTAAACATGATGAAATGAACCACAATGACATTACGATCACCTTCTTTAACTCGATCAATCCAAACAATCTAATTCAAAATGATAAAAATCTCTTATTAATCAACGCGATGATGAACTACAATGACAATAACATCAACTTCTTTAAGTTGACCAACTCAAATAATCTGATTCAAAATAATAAAAACCCATTATTAGTCAACAAGGCAAGATGAACCACAATCACAATGATACTAACATCACCTTCTATTAACTTGACCAACCCAAATGATCTAGTTCAAAATGATGGAAATCCATTATAAGTCAAAAAGAGAAGATGAACCACAATTACATTAAACATCACCTTCTTTAACTTGACCAACCCAAATAATTAAATTCAAAATGATCAAGTATAAATGGAAGTGTTGAATAATAAAGAAAAACATATATATGCGTTAAGATCATAAATAGATTTGGAAACAAAAAAGTTGTCAAGTCGAGCTAATCCCTTTCTATAAAGTTTTTGTGATAAAAGTCAAAGAGCTTGCCATTTGTATTTGTGATATCAACTAGTCCCCATAACCAAAATTAGTGCCTTGCTTAGAGAGGGATTCTGTGGTGACATTAGATTCTATGTAGACATGAGAAGTAGAGAAAATAGTTAAAAATAAGATTTTAGCCTTTATATCTCTTCCAGAAGGGGAAAGATCCTTGTGATGTTGTGAAGCTCCATTGACCTAATGTACAACCAACATAGAGTCCCCAAGCACTTGTAGTGAGAAATATTTTTCTAAAGCAAAAAGAAGAAGCAATTGTAAAGCCATGAGTTTTGCATGATTGATTGTACCTTCACCCAAACCCATTTTGATATGAAAACATTGTGCCTCATCTAAAAATAGATCTACTCCTCCACATGCTCTCAGATCACCTTGAGATGCTCCATAAAAAAAAGTCCATGGTCTAGTCTTATCTATCCAAGCTTCAGTAACATTTTTTATATAATGAGAGGGCTTAGGTTTGGGTAACAAGTCCATAGTGGTTAGGGTTTGTCCTGTCGTAATCTCTAGTGGCACATAGCGGTCATTGAAAATATATTTATTTCCTGCCAACTAGACGCCCTAGTAGGATAACACGAACATAACTTTGTATTCTTTGACCATTTGGGTTGAACACCATTGATACGAGATCTTGATAAGGTCCTCTCCTTGCCATTAGAATTTCGATCCTAGATTGGGTGAGATAGTTAACCATACAAACTGTATACATGAAGAGATGATCAACAAATGATTTATTGATTCCTATGCTAATTTCCATAAGTGACACCAGGGGCCTTATTTTTCCCTTTTACGAAGATTATCTCAAGTTGGAATTTTGTTTTCAAAGGCACACCACAAGCAATTTGGATTTAGTAGGATACGTGAGATTCCATAACTATTTCCACCATCCCACTTGTTCCTCTGGGATTATGTTTGCAATGAGGTGAGAACCCAATTTAGGTGAGTAATCACCATTTAATGAGAAGGTCTATACAAGATCACCTTCCTCTATGGTAAATTTAGTATGTTTGGCCCTTAAATCCCTAATGCGACCAAATCAAATTTCTTGTAGACCTTGAGGGAGGTCCAACTGTATACCTAATAACCACCCTTGAGCTCGAAGGGAAGTGTGATTTGGGGCTGCTACGCGTTAAAGAATGTAGAGACCTCTTTATTGCAGAGGTACATTCAAATTCATAGGTAGACGGTGATCATTGCTACTGCCAAACAATGGGTCTATTCCTACTCTAAGACGAGATTTGTCACCTACCTTCCATGCTAAACTAGATTCAATTAAAGGAAAGGAAGTAATTACTACTTTCCAAATAATGGAGATATTATGCTTAAGCTTGTTGGAACTTTAGATCCATTATTTGATCGATGATGGAAATCTATACTTCATGTAGACCATTGTTGACCATAGACTCTGAGACTTGATCCATTGCCACCCAACTTTTTCTACAAGGGTTTTGGAGAAAAGAGGTAGTTTTTTTAGGTCCCCACCCTCCCTAAGTCTTCATAATAACAATTATGTCCCATTTCGCCAAAGGAAGGACACATTTACAAATGGGTTGGACTAGAGAAATTTATGGCACAATTTTCGCATTTTCTTCAAAATGCCTTTTGGAATCTATAAAAGAGATATCCAATATACCAGAATGGCCTCGAAAACCAATTTAATAAGAACTAACAGTTATTGGCAATAATTTAGGGGAGTTCTGAGAAGTCGATGTCCTTCATAAAAACAAAGGAAATGAAGGTTGACAGGGTTCTGGTAAACTTGGATATTTAAGAAGGTTTATGGGGGAAGACATAGTTGAAGCATAATGGCATAACTTTCATTCGGTCCCTCGATTATGAGGGCATCCCTTTCAAATGTCGGTGATGCGATAAGCATGGTGACAATGCCAGTGAGTGTCAACGACCTTTTCGGGGAAGAGTGGGGACCCTAATCTTTGCTTGCAAAAAAAGAGGGATGGAAGTCTCTGCAAAAAAGAAAGCAGTGGAAAATCCATGTTTAGCTCAAAATACAACTACATGGTCATCTTCGGCTGGATTGGCTATAAAAATTCAATCCTTGTCTCTGACTGAGGTGATTCCAATTTCGATCGTGGAGAACACATTAATCGAGTAGGACAAGGTTCTCATTGTGAGAAAATAAATAAAAAAGGTTTTTTGTTGATTTGTGGCAGCATCGGATGTTCTCTAGCCATGAAAATTGGATTGGTGGAGAGGCTAAGGAACATAAGATCTCCAAAACCCAAAAATCGTTTTGGGAAATTCCATCCGATTGGAGGGATATTAAAATAATTAATATTTTTAATGGAGTTCTTAAGTCTAAACTTAAGACATTAAAATATTAATGGATATTAATATAAAATTGGGTGAGAAGGTTCTAAATGATGAGGATCAAGCCAAATATAATCTTAGCCATTGATTAGGGACTTAATCTCGGTTGTTAAAGACTCAATATGAAAAGTATAAGAGGAGGCTTGAGGGTTAGTTGGAGATACACCAACAGATACTCAATATGTCAAGGAAAATCGATTTTCAAAGAGGAGATCAATTTTAGAGGGAGAGTTTCAAGGTGGAAGAAGAGGGGGGATTAGCAATAGTTAGGGAGCTCAGAAGAAGTTATGCAGGGACTTTGAGAGACAACGTAGAGGGAGACGCAGATCAGAGAGACGTAGGGATGATGTAGAGAGGGACTAGAGCTGCGCAAAGCCACGCAGAATGACGCAGGGCTGATGTAGTAGAGAAAGGAACCTTTCGAGGGTCTTAGAAAGTCTCGGAGAAAAGTCTCATGGGTTTTCTCCCAGTGTCTATTTAAATTTTTCTGTAAAAACAATTGTTGCTGAAGATTAATAAAACCCTGCTCTGTTGCACGATTTTCCCGCATCTGGGGACAATTGTCCAAAAATAATTGTGTGGATGTGATTGATCCTTATGCATATATTTGTTTATGTAAAATGGTGTGATATCTGTAGTAGAATTTATTTTAATATTTATTGAAGGGACTTCATAAATAACTTATTGGGAATAATAAGTAGGTGAAATAAATCAGTTGCTGCAGTAATAGAATTTCTGTTTAGAAATTTTCACATGGTATCAGAGCAAAGATTCTACGACATGAAGGGAAAATAAATTATGGGTCAAGAGCATGATGTAGAAGCATCCACTCAAGGAGACTCATGCATATTTTTAGAAGAATGCACAAGAGACAGAAATTACAATTATTCTACGTTGGCTTCTAGATTGGAAGAAGAAGTTGCTTGCATAGCAAGCTCTGCCTCCTCGGAGGTTTGGTATATAAATAGTGGAGCTTCCTGGCATATGACAGGAATACGAGAATGTTTTTCAGATTATCAGGAATAAAGAATGAATTTTCAGATCACCACGGGGAATAAGGCAAAGTGTACTATAGTAGGGAAAGGTACTATAGTTTTTCAAACAGAAACAGGAGAGTGGGTCCGAGCTACCAATGTGCTGCATGTTCCGAGATTGGGGATGAACTTGCTTTCCGTATCTCAACTTCAAAACAAGGGCTATGACGTTTTCTTCATTAAGAAGAAAGTAGACATCAAGCACCCGAGTTGGAAAAACAAGGTCCATATCAAAATCAAAAGTAAGAAGTTGTACAGGTTGCAGCTAGAATCACCAATGACACTAATAGGTAGTGATGGAGACAAGGATTTGAATGAACTATGCCACAAAAGGATGGGGAATTTGCACCATGGGGATTTGAGAATTCTCAGGAAAACTGTAATAGGAGTTCGAGATCTCAGTACTGAACAAGATGATGTATGCAGAGGTTGTGCTCTGGGCAAGTATGCCAAAGTAGCATTTCCAAGAAGTAACAATAGGGCCAAGAGTGTACTAAGATTGACACACTTAGACATCTATGGATCGATGTCCACAAAATCTCTTAGTGGTGCCGAATAATTCGTCACCTTCATCGATGACCATTCCAAGAAGACTTGGATCTACTTTCTAAAAACCAAAGATGTGGTTTTCGGTCGATTCAGAGAGTTCAAGGCTCGAGTGGAGAATCTGTCAAGGAAGAAGATAAAAGTGTTGCACTCAGACAATGGTGGAGAGTATGTTGACAAGGAATTCACTGATTTTTGTGCTAGGGAGGATATCAGAAGAGAGTGGACAACTCCCTACAATCCAGGGCATAATGGAGTAGCAGAAAGGAAGAAGATGACTATTGTGGAAGCAACTAGGGCAATGCTGTATGATCAGGATATGCCAAAATTCCCATGGGCAGAAGCATGCATCATGACAGTCTATGTCCAGAATATAACTTCTCATAGGTCATTGGGAAATATTACCCCAGAGAAGGTCTTCATGGGAAGACACCTGAAGTTAGTCATTTCAAGATATTTGGGAGTTTAGCATATTGTCGTATACCTGAGGAGAAGAGGAAGAAGTTAGATCAAACTACAAAGAAAGGATATCTTGTGGAATATAGCGAGAATGCTAAGGCATATAAGTCTATCTTCTAGGGAGCAGGAAGGTAGTAATTCAATGAGATGTAAAGTTCATGAAGGATAGAGCTTTCAGAAAATATCGAGAATTTCCTTTCGAGGAGCAGTCAAAAGATGAGACGTTGGTCAAACCACTTAAACCAAGGAAGCTAGTACCAGAAATTCTCCTTCAGAACAAGAGGAATCATAGGAAGAGGAAGAGCTAATAGATGCACCTACTACCAGAGGAAGAATGATCTAGGAACCTCGACAGATTCTACTGGATGAAAAATAATTCATTGGTGCACCCAGGAACAGTAAAAGGGAGTGAAGACAACGAGACATATACCAAGCCTTAGTAGCTTAGGTTGGGGAACCCTCCAGTTTTTAGGAGGCCGTTCAACATCAAGTATGGGTGGATGTGATGGTGGAGGAATACACCTCTATAATGGTGAATGATGTCTGGGAAGTGGTTCCTAGGCCTCAGGACAGATCAATGGTAGGTTCGAGATGGATCTACAAGATTAAATATGATGCAGACGATAATGTGGAGAAATACAAAGCCAAGTTTGTGGCAAACGGGTATGCTCAAAAGAAAGGAATAGGCTACGGAGAGATCTTCGCCTCAGCAGCCAAGTATACATCTATTAGAACTGTGATATCTCTTGCAACATAGATGGGGTGAGAGATTCATCAGATGGATGTCAAGAAGAAATTCTTGAATGGGGTAATAGAAGAGGAAGTATATATTGAACAAACAGAAGGCTTTGAGGCACATGAGAAGAATTCTCATGTATGCAGATTAAAGAAAGCCTTGTATGGGCTTAAACAAGGACCTAAAGCATGGTATGGTCGAATTGATGGCTACTTGTAGAAGATGGGGTTCGTCAAAAGGGATGCAGATCCCAATCTTTACTATCTGGTTGCAGAGAATGAGCCTCTAGTCCTAGTATTATATGTGGATGATCTCTTCCTGATAGGATCATCCAGGCTCATCAAGGACTGCAAGAAGAATCTAGCCACATAATTCTACAAGAAGGATTTGGGACAGATGCATTATTTCATGGGGTTGGTATTTTGGTAGCAGAAGGGTGAGATCTTCCTTGTATAAGGGAGATATGCTACAAAAAATCTTGAAGAGATTCAAGATGCAGGACTGTAGGCCTATGACTACTCCAATGATCACCAACTGAAAGAAAGTTGATGCATTAGAGGATAAAGATGTTGATCCCACCTTGTACAGACAACTCATAGGATCCTTGATATATTTGGTCAATACCAGGCCAAACATTTGTTACGCTGCCAACTCCCTCATTCAGTTCATGGTGGAACCTAAGAGGGCACATTGGGCAACAACCAAACATGTTCTCAGGTATATACAAGAAACAATCGAGCATGGACTATTGTACACCAGAGGCAATGAAAATAGGCTGAGTGGGTTCACTCACGTAGATTGGGTTGGAAGTTCAGTAGATCGAAAAAGTACCACTAGGTATTGTTTCAACATTGGATCGCGGATGACTTCCTGGTGCAGTAGGAAACAAAAATCCGTAGCTTTGAGCTCAACTGAAGCATGATATATGGGCACTAGCACAACTTTGTGCGAAGCCATATGGCTTAGAAAATTGCTCGTGAACCTATTAAGTAGAAGGATGGATGAGACCAGGATCATGTGTGATAACCAGAGTTGCATCAAGCTCTCTGAGAATCCAGTATTTCATGATCGATCAAAGCACATTGATATTAGTTGTCACTTTGTCAGAGACTGTGTCCAACGAGGAGAAATATAGTTGAGCTACACTCCTACAAGATAACAGGTGGCGAACATCCTCACCAAAGCCCTAGGAAGAACAAAGTTCATTTATTTCAGGGAGAAGATGGGGATGGTAAAGAATCCATTTAAGTAGCAGAAATGGATAAGTGTCAGGTGTTGTAGTGCAGCAGTTAGCAGTGTTATGGGTAGCATGGGAAACATATGGAGAGGGAGCTGCAATACAGATGTAGCAGTGGCAGTGGCAGTGTCATGGGAAACAATACAAAAAGTAGCAGTGCAGATGGTGTGAGGCATTAGGGCAAGCATCAGCACAAGTACCAGTGCGGAAGGATCAGTGTGATGTTTCAGCAATGGAGCATTACTAGAGCACATTCCTCGCTAAGAGGGAGTGTTAATTTGTGGTGTCATTGGATGTGATCTAGCCATGAAAATGGATGGAGAGACTAAGGCACATAAGATCTCCAAAACCTAGAAATTGTTTTGGGAAATTCCATCTGGTTGGAGAGATATTAAAATAATTAATATTTTTAATGGAGTTCCTAAGTCTAAACTTGGAAAATTAAAATATTAGTGGATATTAATATAAAACTAGGTGAGAAGGTTCGAAATTACGAGGATCAATCCAAATATAATCTTAGCCGTTGATTAGGGACTTAATCTCGGTCGTGGAAGAGTCAACATGAAAAGTATAAGAGGAGGCTTGAGGGTCAGTTGGAGATACACCAGCAGATACTCAGTATCTCAAGGAAAATCGATTCTCAAAGAGAAGGAGATCGATTTCGAAGGGAGAGTTTGCAGGGTGGAGGAAGAAGGAGGATTAACAACAGTTAGGGAGCTTAGAATAAGTGATGCAGGGACTCTGAGAGACAGCGCAGAGGGAGACACAAATCAGAGAGATAGAGGGATGACGTAGAGAGGGACCAACATTGTGCAAAGCCATGCAGAATGACGCAGTAGAGAAATGAAGCTTTCTAGGGTGTCAAAAATTCTCAGAGAAAAGTATTAGGTGTTTTCTCCCAGTGTCTATGTAAATTTTTTTGTAAAAACAATTGTTGTTGAAGATTAAAAAACCCTCCTTTGTTGCACCGATTTTCCCGCATTAGGTTTTTCAAGGGACAATTGTCCAAAAATAATTGTGTTGTTGTGATTGATTCTTGTGCATATATTTGTTTCTGTATAATGGTGTGATATTTGCAGTAGAATTTATTTTAATATTTACTGAAGGGATTTCATAAATAACTTATTGGGAATAATAAGTAGGTGAAATAAATTAGTTGCTACAGTAATAGAATTTCTGTTTAGAAATTTTCACGTTTTTCTTATCCCTTTCTCATATGGTCAATATTTTTTTGGTTATGGGGAAGGATTGGTTTGTTTCAGTGCAAGATATGATTGTGACATCACAAGGGCTCTCATTCACCTGGTTAAACCCTGCTTCAATTGTATCTCCTTGTTCATCTATTGGAAGAACTGACCCTCCCCTTGATAATATCTTCTTTTGAAGGTTGCTCTTCAGATTCAGGAGATCAAGAACCTAGATACAATTTTTGACCTTGACCATCCTCCTCTTCTTCGTCGTCAGTGTTATATGGAGGTTTGTTCTAAATCCTCCGAGTGTGAAAGTAGAGGGAAGGGCAGGGTGAGAAAATCTCATTTGGCTTTGGCCTAGGGAAAGGCTTGTGTGGATATGGCTTATGGGAAACAAATTTTAATTGAAGGGATGCTTAAAGTATCGAAAGTCCCCTAAGGGATTCCTCATGGTTTTACTATCCCTCAATTGTAGGGGCTTGGCCAACTTGTTAAAAGAACTAGCTCTTCGTAGGTTAGTAGAGTTAAATCAGGTTGTTTTTCTCCTTCTCCAATAAACTATGGGAGAGGGGGATGAAGTAAAGAAGATTTTAGGGAAGATTCTTATAGGGTGGGGTTTTTTTGTTTGAATGTGTATGGAAGATCAGGTGGACTAGTGATAGGTTGGAACACTTGTTTTACCAAAGCTCTCAATACGTAAGGAATGGAATCGATCTTAGGTATGAATTGTTGGTTAGTTGAATTGAACAAGGATTTGTTGGTTCTCAATGCCTATGGCCCCCACCAGGACAAGCAATTCTTTTTGGAATCACTAAGCGGAAGTCCATTTTCTCTGCGGATAACTTACTTATTGGAGGAGACCTTAATTTATCTTAGGAGCTGGGGAGAGTTTGGGTCTAAGGGAACAAGCTAATCGAAACACTATTATCTTTAATCAATTTCTTGTGAAGCATAATCTCATCGATATTGAACCAATGAAGCTTAAACTAACTTGAAGAAACAACATGATAAACGAGGATAACATTGTTAAGAGGCTACACTGCTTCCTACTAGTTGAGAAGAAGGTGGAGGATATGCCTTTAATTAGACAATAGATTGGAGGAGGAGGGATCATATCATTCCCCTATTTATTTGGAAATGAAACACGATGGGAAGAAGCCTCCAAGCCTTTTTACTCTTTTAATGGTAACTTTTTAATCTTTTGATTGTAACTTGATGTGTTAAGAAGATGTGTTTTTGAAGGGGTTAAGTCAACAACATAAGATGAATCTTCACAACACGAACAAAGCCGTCTTAAACTTATCACTAAATACATAATAGAGGAAAAGTATAAAAATAAAATAATCATTATAATTATATGTTATTCACTAAATGTGTTATTAAATAACCCCTCAATCTATTTGACGTAGTATTTATTACATTTTAACTTCACTTTTTAGTATATGGTTGATGTTCACATACAAATTTAGTTTTTAATATATATATATATATTTTAACTTCACTTTTTAATATACACTCAATATTAACCTACAAAATTAGTTTTTAATATATACTTCGTTTTTTTTTAACTTCACTTTTTAATATACACTCAATCTTAACACACTAGTTGTATGTGCTCGGAAAATGAGTTCTCAATTAAAAAAGCATTGTGGTGTACAAATTTCTACAAATAATATGTGTGTTTTTTAAATATAAGATGAGTGACTCTAAAAAATTAAAATGAAAGAAAAGTCAAGGTTTGAAAAACACACTTAATAATAATAATAACTATATAACAATAATGAATAAATTAGTGTAGATTCATTTTAATTGTGATGTTTGCTTTTATATTTTTTCTTTAATGGGTTTGAGGTTAATTTGGAAATACATTAGTAGTTTCAATTTAAAAAAATTCTCACACACATTTATATATATGACAAAGGAACAAAGATTTCCACAAAGGAGCTTGGGCATGAGTCCTGAACACTATCAAAAAATAGTTTATAAATATCAATGATGATGGATGACACAGTGCATAATAAATGAGTGATTTGATGATGATGTTAATAGGGAAAGACTATTGAAGTACAATAGGAGTGCTTGAAGCTCACAAAACAAGGGAAAAAAAGGCTTTGAGAAGATTTGATGTAGGTGCTATTAAGGGAAGAGTTGAAGAATAACATGAGCACTTAATAGTGAAAAAATGAGTGCTTCAAACATCACATTATAGATGGTGATTTCCCCATCATAAAAACATTTTTCTCCACACATGCAAAATGGAAGATAAATATTCTTGCTCTGTGAAGAAAAGTTTGGTTGATATGATCAACTAATCACATGAAAGAATAATATGCGATTAACATTATAGACATACAATAGGTGAAATTAAATGATAAGATGTTTGCAAGAAATGGCTTAGATGATGCAATGTACAATAATCAATCCATTCAAGTAATGTTATTAATAGGAAGTGATCCAAAATTTGGTGACCTATGCTTCTTGGTTAATGATTTGTAAGAAGAGTTGTTATTATACAAATAAGTTCCAATAGGAATTTAATTATGTAGATTAGGAGAGAGCACATTTTATTCATGTAGTTAGTTGTTGATATTACTATAGTGTGGATGGTGGAGAATTCCATTGATTAGTCACAATGGGATCAGGGTGTAGGGTTAGGTTGTTTGGAGTCAATAGTAAAGGTCTTAGTATAGGTTTTTGTTTCTACAAATTATATGTTGCAGAACACTGTGAGAGGGTGTAAGTTGTAGCTTATGCAAATGATACATGGTAGAAGGCTTATATGGCATCAGTTTTGGTTTCTACAAATAAGTTGCAATCAAATATAAGAAGGCTTGTTCTCGTTGGTCTCATTTCAAGGCTAATAGGAGTGGGAATATCGTGGAAATTTTTATATGTGGGAAAAACACAAATTTGGAAATTTCACCTCAATCTTGAGGTTTCTTGGATCTATTTCATGTGAGTTTTTTTGTAGTTAGGGCCTGAATCTAAAATATTAAATCATAGTGGAATGTATTTTTCTTTTCAACACAATTCAAATGGTAGCCCAACATAATAAATATTGAACAAGTTTACTTCAATTCAATAATTTTTTGCCTCAATGATACACTTTTCAAGCATATCATTGTTCTAGAAATAACTTATCACAACAACACATCCACTCTTTAGCATCTATATGTTTTTGTTAAACCACTTAATAAAGTCTCTTCAATGATCTGTTAAATTTCCATTCATAACTAGTGCAAGAACTAATGTTGAAATCCAAATATTCAAATTTTCAAGTTTTGGGTAGCAAAAAAACTCTACATATTGTAGAACATGATGTTCAAGTACACACCGTAGCTTATTAAAATATGTTTAAGTAACGCTTTCCAAAACCTAGCGAAGGAAACTATATGAAAACCTTAGACACCAATTCCTCCTCGTTGACAATTACTCTTACCCAAAGTCGGTAGCTACAAAAAAGGTCTTTAACAAGTTAATATATATAATTCCACAAAACCCTAATGTTCTTTTCTCACAAGAACTAAAATATTTAGTGCTTATTTTTCTCCTTTATGGTTTCTCCTACACCCTAGCTTCCCTTGTCTTCTTAGGGAAAAACCTTTATCTTAGTGTTCTCTTGAACCACTTCTAGAACATATTGCTTAAGGAAAAAGGGAGAAAATTCAATGAAGAAGAATACAAGGAGACTTGTTTGTTCTAGCTCCTGCGTCTCTAAGATAAGCATGTTTGCATCAGTGAAGAAAAGGAATGAAAAATGAGAAGATTCACATCCCTTCATTTATCTGAAAGGTGAGAGGGGTGAGGGGGGCAATGATAACATGTCGGCCTTATCGATAGAAAGCCACCTAATTGAACATAGATATGTCCACATGTGAATATTAACAACTCTACATGATACATTTCCAGTTCTAACAAGAAAGGGTCTCGAGGTGAGTGCTCAACAAGATGGTTTTAACCCTCCTTTAAAGGGATTCAACGCTTCAACACTCCATTCTATGCTAGGTGTACTTTTGAGTCCACCACACCTATATGATCACTTGATCTAAGTGTCTTCAGGTAAAATGAAACTTCCATCTAAGTCACCAAGTTTACCCATGCTACTCGGGGCTAGTTACCTCCAAGATACCTAATGCTTCTCCTCCAAGTGGGTTGTCCTTCCAAGCAAGCAACCAAACTCCCTAGGTGTGCACCATGAAGAAAGTCACTATACTACATGGGTCTCCAACCTCCAAAGGAGGTGTGCCACATAAGCATGAATATAACAATTGTTAGACACATGAAATTGAACATAAAACTTAGATAAGGCATGTGATGCTTTCTCATTAGTATGATACACATAAGTATATTTCTTTATGACCCTAATTTCATCTTCCAAGAGGTCCCTTGGACTCTTGATGGTTTTTCAAGTTCACTTGTGTCTTTTCACCTTTCTCTCAAGTGAATAATACAAAATTTCCATAATCCCTCAGGATTAGGTTTCCAACATTCCCCACTTTACTATCAAGGTGTGAATGTAAGTCCAAGAAGAGAGCTGAAATCTAGAAGTGGATAACAACTTGTGGCTAGATATTCTCTCTGAATATAGTGGTTTAAGGAATAACACAAACCAAATTGCTAGCAAAAGTTGATGACTAAAATTGAATGGTAGTTTAAGGCTAACCACCAGCTATAGAACTTGGCTCGAATCAGTTCCTAGAACAATTTCAAATCTAGTTATAATTTGATGTCTTCTGTGAAATGGAAGTGCTCTCTAATGGTGGTTTAAATATGACTACAAACTCTTTTTTAACATAAGTAGTAAGTATTCTACTATAACACTCTGTTCCACCTCCTTGTCCTGATCCAGGGTTATGAGAGGCATTACCTATGACTTGACCCGACCTCCATATTCTGTCATGAAGATGGGGTAACAAAAATGCTCCTTATTTATTTATTTATTTTTATAAGTTTGTGGAATTAAAATATAATATAATCATCATACCAAGCTCATTACGAGATTTCCAGAGATATAAGTTTCACCTTAATTTGTGTTTTGGATCAAAATTTATGCTCATTTGAAGCTTTGGACAATTAAAAGAGGCCATGTCATAATTTGGCACCATGTGGCCACTGCTAGGCCTTGGCGACACTACCATGCTATCATTACGGGACCCACAATCACTTTTCACATAACACTATAATAATGATCCAACATGTTCCCACCCATTACATGTGGCCACTAACAAGTAACGAAAAACGAGTGGTGGGTGGTCTCCCAGTGGGCATGATTCTCACATCGAAACCTTGGCTAGACCAACCCTTTCATCATCAAAATTTCCCCTTCTAAGTTTAAAATGATCCAATCTATGGAAGTAGGTGGTGGCCCAACTACATGGTTCCACGAACTGGATCAACCTGACTTTCCATCGACACATCTGTATTACATTCACAACATGCTAGAACTCATGATGGTGGTGCTGGGCGGTGATATGGTTCCATTTCAAAACCATGGCCAGATCAACCTAAATCCTATTGAACAAATTCAGCCACAACGCTGGGAGTGAGAAATGTTCTACATTGCTTCTCTTCAAATCCAGTGGCTTGAAGGCTGAGAACTTGATTGGATCACTCTCAACACATCTTGGTGTCGAGGTCCATTTGCTGAATAAAGTGTAACTAGGTTCGGTCTTCGTAAATGTACTTTTGATATTTGTATTTATTCAAGAAAATAAATATTAATTTTGTTGTATTTATCAATGAGTTTCTTGCTCATTGAAATAGGTATAGCACATGTTAAAGTGCTATAGGTGAGTCAAAGAGTCAAAAGAAAATGTTGAATACCTTAAGGGCATGTTACACCATGTATATTTATGTATTAGATTCAAATATATTCCTCCAAGCAAAGTCACAAGTCCTCCCCTAGCAACAACATCACCAAAGAAGCAAATCCGAAGTGGAAAAGTCAAGTTGGCCTAAAGGAGGGACAAACCTCTATATATAGAGGTTGTCCACTCCTCCAACGACAAGAATTATTCACCTATGGAATCAAAAAAGGTAGAAGGCAAGATAAAGGGTAGTGAAGGTAATAGAAGGACGAAAGAAGAGTCTCCAAGGGCAACGAAGAAAGGAGGAAGAAGACCAAAGTGTAATAGGGCTGTCTTAAGGGCTATTATAGTCACAAGTTAGAAGAAAGGAGCCTCTTCCTATGGTCATTACAACACTGCTATCATAGTCATATAATCTCGTTGGTTAGGAAATCAAAGTAGGCCTGTAAGGCCTCTCATTAAAGTGAAGAATAAGCTCTCCCAAGCGAAGAAGGAATATGTCAATCTCACAAGAAATCCCCTCGCGCATGTGAATAAATAAGGCTACACTATTGTCATAACAAGTATGCAACTATATCTCAATAAAGATCTCGGTTGGGAAAGGGAGAAAGGAATCCTCATGTGTGAAAGAGTCCACTAAGGATCAAGGAGAAATATCTCTTCTAGAGCTAGCATAAAAAGATCCATCATTAGTTTCCGGATGAAAAATGAAGTGTCAGGAAACAAAGTGCCAGAAGAAGGAAGGACTTGACTTGTGCTTGGAGGATATTCTTTTCAAGGGTCTAGGGTTTGGCATTGATCAATAAGAAGCTTCAATAAGAGAAACTTACAAAAGGGTTTTCCTCTCTAAGAGAGAGAGGTTTTTCCCTGGCAGAGAGCCAACATCTTATGTTTTTGGTAGTAGTTTGATGAAGTAAACACACATGCATTAATAATAACAAGAAGAATATTAAGCTAATAGGATAATTGTAAAAGAGCTGCACAAATTGTTATAAAGTCTAGAAGAATCCTACCATACCCCATTTCCCTAGATTCTTCAACATGGTATCAGAGCTAAGGTGACACATCAAGGAAAGGGAATCTCAAGAACACTCATAAGGTGACTCATCTAAGAAGGAAATCTCAAGAACATCCACAAGGTTGAAGCATCAAGCCAAGAATTCATAATCACATCAAGGACAAGAAGGTCTACTACCTAATATTAATCAAGGAAGACTACAAAACAAGAAGAAAATCCTTATATAAAGGCACCTACAAGAAGAGGAAATCAAAGAGGGACCTACAACAAGCTACAAGTCATTAAGAAAATATCATCATCAAGTAAGTCCATTCGGAGAAAGAAATTTGAAGAACATCAAGATCGAAGGAAGGGAAACCATCAAGTCTTCAAGAAGAAAGCAATTCCACTACATCTCAAACTCTATCAAGTAAGTATATGTCCCCTTTTGAATATACATTAATGTCTTTTTGCAAGGAAAGCAAGAAATTGGTTAGGACCAATAACTTCCTTGTGCGGAAAAAGAGGAATGATTTACTTCTCAAAGAGAATGAACTTCTAGATCACATCAAAGGGAATATGACTATCCCCGATAAGGAACAAACTCAAGCCTTAGCCAAGTACAACAAGGATGAGACAAGAGATCAAAGGATTCTAATAAAATCTATCAAGGACTCTCTCATTCCTTATGTCTCCAAATTTTAAACATCAAAATAAATCTATGACAAGCTAATAGATCTATTCTCAGTAAGCACAACTAGAGAAGTGTTATCTCTACGAGATGATTTGTAGAAGATGAAGATATAAAAGAAAGGAACATCTCCCTAATTCATGAAGATATTTGAGATGAGGGATCAAATTCAAGACCTAGGAGAAGTCATGTCTGACAGATAAATGACAATTGCAATACTCAATGCTCTACCTGAGGATTGGGGCAACTTCACATCAAGCATATATGCCAAGAAGGAAGCTACCCCACTAAGTGAACTATGGTCTTTATGCAAGATAGAGGAAACTATAATGAAAGAAAAAGATGATGTGGGATCAAAGGAGTAGGCCATTTCTACCATGGACAAGAGAAAGGGAAAAATTTGGAAAATTTGGTCCACGAAGATCAAGCAATAGAGATATGTCCAAATTCCAATGCTTTGGATGCCAAGAAAATGGACACTACAAAAGGGATTGTCCTAAACTTAAGAAGCCCAACAACAACAAGAGAAAAATAGAAGAATCTCATGTAACTCAAGAAGTGAAAGAGAAGACAAGAAGCATAAAAATGAAGATCCTCCAGATCTCTACTATGATTAAGTCAACCTCTTTACTTAAAGTCTTATTTCAAAGTTTTGAGTGGTATAGGAGCATATAGAAATAGAATAGATTGCATGGTTAAAGATATCGTCTAGAATATAGGAGCATGGTGTAGATATAGCTCAAGATATTCATATAGAAGGAACATACCTATTATAGGAAGTCATCCAAAATGAAAGAAAAATTGGTCATGATTAAAATTCTTAGAAGGCCTGCAACATCAAAGGAAGAAACATTTTTAAGATAAGGGTCTTCAAGTTCCTCTGATAGAATATTCAAAAGAAGGTTCATACATAAGGGTAGATGTCTCATTGGAAGTCCCATTTACGACATTTAAGAAAGGATGATATGCAGGCAAGAGAAGATGAAGCAAGAAAGGCTATACCAATCAAGGAGAACTATCAAATGAAGCTGAGATGATCAAAGAAGAATCAATATGAGGTATGTATGCATCAAAGTTTGGGTCATGGGAAAATTTCTAGAAGCTTGATCAAGAATAAAAGGATCTCATTCACCAATGATATGCTCGAAGGCATGTAATACAATGCAATAAAGGTCAACATGAAGAAGTGCTCTCATAAGGAGCATAAGGTGGTTGACTAATCAATCCAAGAAGAAGAAAATGAAGAAATAGATCAATCATGTGAAGAACACCGTGGTCACAAAGAATCACTATCTGAAAAGAGTCATTAACATCTCCTGAAAGAAGGCATGACAACTTTGACAAAGGAAGAAAAATATCAAAGGACCCTTGACACCTATGAAGGCCTTGGAGATAGTAAGGTGTAGATAAATGATTCAACTCTACAAAGATGTCATGATGAAGACACAATCCAACAAAAGCATAATTTGATGTTGAAGCAATATCAGGATGAAGTCATGAAGGGCTACTAAATCAAAGTATGGGAATAAGAAAGTACAACTATGCATCCATGTGATAAGTATTCTGAAGCATAAGGAGTAGCCAGATGACAAAAGGACTTGATATATATCAAGAAGGCCACTTTCCATGAAGGGAACAATGAAAACAAATCAGGAAGGAAAGTGATCGATGGCCGGTGCCCTACCAAGAAGAAGTTGAAACAAAGACTTCATGACATTGAAGGAAAAAAATGGAGATCAAGAAGTGGAAGGACCCACGAAGAAGAAGTTGCTGATGAATGGACAAGTCCCTAGCTAAGAGGGAGTTCTAAAAAGTTCCCAACTATAAAGGAGCGTGGGCAAGTTCCTTGTCAGAGGAAACTTGGGCATGCATTCCTCAATTAAGAGGAAGTGGTAGACACAACATTCTTGTCTTCACTTGGGAATAAACAATGGGAGGATTGGGTAATCATCTGGCATCCAATGGTCTTTGAGGATGTGTAGGGCATCCAAGACAAGAGTAGGCAAGGGGAAATATATTATTTGAGGGCTGGGAACCTAAGACAAGAATAGTCCTAGAAGGTCAGTGAACACCCGGGTGGGTACGTATCTTGAGAGAAAATGACTAAGGTGCCTAGAAGACATTGGTTTACTTTGACCTTATGAGAGATAAAGTTGTTAGTCAAGGCCTGACTATGAATAATGTTGGTTACTATGATGCTATAACAGATGGATTGACAATCCAGTTTCTCTTATGTGAATTCTTCAAGATTAAAAAATATCCAAACACCTTGTAATGATTTATGACTACCTCCCTAGTTAAGAGGGAGCGTTGTAGAAAGTGTAACTAGGTTCGGTCTTCATAAATGTACTTTTGATATTTGTATTTAAGAATTTATTATTATTATTATTTATCAATAAGTTTCTTTCTCATTGAAATAGGTCTAGCACATGTTAAAGTGTTATAGGTGAGTAAAGAGTGAAAAGAAAATGTTGAATACCTTAAGGGCATGTTACAACATGTATATTTATGTATTAGAGTCAAAGATATTCCTCCAAGAAAAGTCACAAGTCCTCTCTTCGCAACGACATCACCAAAGAAGCAAATCCGAAGTGGAAAAATAAAGTCGGCCTAAAGGAGGGATAGACCTCCATATATAGAGGATGTCCACTCCTCCAACGATAAGAATTCTTCACCTATGAAATCAACAAAGGTAAAAGGAAAGATAAAGGGAAGTGAAGGTAATAGAAGGATGAAAGAAGAGTCTCTAAGGGCAACAAAGAAAGGGGGAAGAAGACTGAAGTGTAACAGGGTTGTCTTAAGGCTTATTACAGTCACACATTAGAAGAAAGGAGCCTCTTCCCATGGTCCTTACAACACTACTATCACAGTCATATAATATCGTTGGTTGGGAAATAAAAGTAGGCCTATAAGGACTCTCACTCAAGAGAAGAAGAATCTCTCCCGAGAGAAGAAGAATCTATCCAAAGCGAAGAAGGAAGAGGTCAATCTCACAAGGAATCTCCTCACACATGTGAAGAAATAAGGCTGCACTATTGTCATAACAAGTCTGAAACTATATCTAAAGGAAGAGCTCAGTTAGGCAAGGGAGAAAGGACTCCTCATGCGTGAAAGAATTCACTAAGGATCAAGGAGAAATATCTTTTACAGATCTAGCATAACAAGATCCATCATCAGTTGTCAGAAGAAAAACGAAGTGATGTAGGATGAAATTCCAGGAAACAAAGTGTTGGAAGAAGGAAGGAATTGACTTGTGCTTGGAGGATATTCTTATCAAGGGTCTAGGGTTTAGCATTGATCAATAAGAAGCTTCAATAAGAGAAAATTATGAAAGGGTTTTCCTCTCTAAGAGAGAGAGGTTTTTCCCTGGTAGAGAACCAACGTCTTGTGTTCTTGTTCTTATGTTTTTGGTAGCAGTTTGATGAAGTAAACACACATGCATTAATAATAAGAAGAATAAGATTAAGCTAACAAGATAAATTGTAAAAGATCTTCACAAATTGTTATCAAGTCTAGAAGAATCCTACTATACCCCATTGCCCTAGATTCTTCAACACCGTTGACCCCCTTCATCACTTGCCTCATTCTAACGATTCAATGTCCGAGAGCCTAACTTTGGGGTGTTATGGTTTGAGGATACAGTCTTATAATTTGAATATGAATGAGTGAAAATGACGAGAGCGGGAATCCTACTTGCCAATTGATCAGGTGCTCAAGTTTATGTTCAAAAATAAAAGTGTCATAATCTTATTAAACTCAGCTACAGAGCAAAGATCTTGTCATTCTAAATCCAACGGTGCAAACGACACTCCAATCTGAGCTTGTACGCAAAAGTTAGAGCAAGTCAAATTTCAAGTTTGACTTGTCTACATGGCAGGATTGGGATGATGTGGCAAGGTCTTCAGGGAATGAGGATGCGCCAAGTGGCAGGCTACCATTAGCTCCCGCATTTCGCTAATCGTATTCGCAGGTAGAAAGGCATTACAAAATCGGCCCCAGAACATCCAGGGTTGCAATGCAATAAGGAAATCACAAAGCGCAATCGTAATTGGTGAAGGGAATGTATTACGGAAATCGGTCCCCGACAGGTTGGGTTTGCGATGTGATATTACAATCGCATATCGTAGAAAAACAAGGTCACAGACTTTAAGATCCTAGTTCTTCGCCGATTACAATGGGCGATACGTTCCTAGACGCGATACATTTATGAGCCACAATTTAAGTTCCTGTCGGGTTCGCTGATATCACATTGCACAATCATTGCTTTGTTTACAAGACCATCCGTCGGTTTTTTACGCCAATTGAGATTTGTGATATGGTTGACAGGTTATGGCCCGCGACACAGTGAAATATTCGTTCGGTTAGCATATTTTTGAGCAGAAGTATGGTTTCTACCGGTATTGGAGCAATTTGCGGAACAATTAGTGGGAGAACTAGGAGAAGTCATAACTTCTTCAGTTATTATCCAAATTTGATGCAAAAAGAGGCTAGATATCCATTTTTCGAGTATTCTGAACTCATGGAGACAAGTTTCAGAGACATTTGAGCATTGTAAACACTCTCTTGTTGTAACTTTGAGCATAATAGAGAGGCCCAAGCATTAGAAGCTGGACCAAGGAGACGTAGCCTAGGAGGGGTGAACTCCTCATCAAGTATCTGTTTTGTGTGTTGTATTATGATATTCTTTGCTGTTATTTTGTTTCCATTCAACATATGATTTATGTTAAATTTTTTATAACATTTACATAAGAAACTCTCATGGGAATCAGTTAATTAAGCAAACATGGTGAATCCTTAAGCACTTGATAAGAAAATGATAAGCATCTTGGGTTTTATTCTGGATGGGTAATTAGCACAACATTACTAATCTTCTCCATTTCAGATCAAGTTGGTATCAGAGCATTGGTTTTTTCTTACTAGATTTTCTTATGCAAAGGAGGAGTGTGGTTTGCTAGTTTTGTGTAATGATAACAAGGTTAAAACTCAAAAGAGGAGAAAGGAACTTGGTTGAAAGCCCTACAGTTGGCTCAAGGGGAAGAAGAGAAAGGTTTCCAAAGTCTTCTACACCAGTACATCCTCAAGTTGCAAAAGTTGTAGTTGATTCTTCAGAGACCATGTCTCATGAAGGAGAACCTAACATGATAGAAGATGAGAAGACCTTCAGAAAGGTTTTCTTTGATATGACAGAGATGGTGAAGGTCCTCTATGAAGAGAGGAATAGAATATTGCAAGGAGAAGTTTCCAAACCTCCCAAAGGAGAAGGATCTTCAGGAGCAGGTAATGGAAAAGGAGGTAATGTGAATGGAGACAAGCCTCCACCCTCTCCACCATCTTCTTGATCTTATACCTCACAATCATCTTCACACTCTTCCACTAAAACAACCCTTACACATACTCATCATCATTCTGCAAAGGGAACTGGTAAATTACCTTTTCTAAAGCTTGCTGTTAAATTCGAGTTTCCTATGTACAATGGAGAAGATAATGCAGAAAAGATGAATAACTGGATTCGTCAGTTGGAGGTGTATTGTAGAATTTAGAACCTTCAGGATGATATGAAAATTTAGTTGACTTCATTGAGAATGAAGGGTGCAACACTCACCTGGTGGGAAGCAAGGACTTAAGATGAGATAAAAAAACATGGTAAGATCTCTATTACTTGGTCTGATTTCATTGCTACTATAAAAATACAATTCTACCAATTAGCCCATATGAAAAAAGCTATCATGAATTAGAAAAATTTCAGATAGTTAAAAGGTCAAAATGTGCGAGAGTATACTCAGGAGTTTAGGAGAAGAGCTCTTATGCTAGGAGTAGACTTGCAGTCACAATATACTTCACTAAAATATATATGAGGCTTGCATAGCTATCTTCGACACACCATTCTTATGTTTAATCCCACGAATCTTGATGAGGTTTATGTTCAAGCTACACACCTCGAAGCAAGAGGGAAAAATGTACAAGAAGAAGGTAAGAATAAACCATTCCAGAGTGGTGAAAAAGGGAATAAATTTAAAGGAAAGTAGAAGAAAAATGCTTCTATTAAGAAAGAAGGGGAGAAACCCATGTGCAAGAATTGTTCCAAAGAGGGCCATGATGAAACAAATTGCTAGAAGCTTCATCATGAATTAAGACCAAAGAAATTTAACAATAAAGGGAAACATAAGACAAGCGCTGCTGTACAACAAGACTTGGGTTCTGACTCAAGTGATGAAACAAAAATTGTAGCCAAGTCACTAAGGGAAAAGCCGTGGCAAAAGTAAGAAAAGAGGAAGCTGTGGCAAGCACCAGTGCCACAAAGAACTCCAACAACGATTCAAATGAAGAAAACAGAATTGAGCTATTCCATATCAGAGTTATTTCCAAACACACCAAGATTGATTCGCTATTTGACAGTGGATCCCGGGCAAATTTAATTTCTACTGACTTGGTCAAGAAGTTGAATCTAGAAATCGTGCCTCATCATAAACCGTATCCGTTGGGTTGGATAACCAAGGATGCCAATATTCAAGTCACATAGAAATGCATTTTCAGGTTTGTAATTACTGCTGATTTCGTTGATGAGTCGAATTAGATGTAGTGTCGCTGGATATTTATGGAATTGTGTTGGGAAGACCATATTTATATGAACGAAAAGCCGTTTTCCATAGATTTGAGAAAAAATATCATTTGTTCAAAGATGGGGTGGAGTATATTGTGAAAGCCCATCATAAAAAGCTTAATCTGTCTTTAGCAAGCATAGGGAAAATGAAGTGACTAGTCAATTCTAGCAAGAATCTCATGCTCCTTATGATCAAGCAGAAGAATGACACAGAGCATGAATCCTTTGCAGGCTGTGACGTGAAGCTGAAAGATGAATTGGTTGATGTCGTCAATCAATATGGGGACATGTTTCAAGAACCAAAGGGATTGCCACCAAAAAGGGGAATTCAACACGAAATTCAGCTACATCAAGATTGTCCACTCCCAAACATCGGTATGTATCGAATGCCAATTCTAGAATGTTTATAAATTAAGAAACAAGTCTAGGAATTGCTAGATAAAGGTGTAATTCGTCCCTCTACTTCTCCATGTGGTTCACCAATTATTTTGGTGCCCAAGAAAGATGGAACCTAGCACATGTGTGTAGATTATTGAGCTTTGAACAAAATTACCATAAAGAATCAATACTCACTGCCCATAATAGATGATTTTCTAGATCAGTTAAAGAATGCAAAATATTTCACTAAATTAGACTTGAGAAGTGGATATCATCAAATTAGAATAATTGAGGAGGATATTTGGAAGACTGATTTTAAAACCAAATAGGGAGTGTTTGAGTGGTTGGTTATGCCTTTCGGTCTTTGCAATGCTCTAGCTACATTCATGAGAGTTATGAATGATGTTTTAAGATCCTTTCTTGATGAGTTTGTAATTGTCTATTTAGATGATATTTTGATATTCAGAAAATCATGAGAAGAGTATGTCAAGCATGTGAGGAAAGTATTGGATGTCTTGAGAAAAGAACAATTATTTATGAAGATGTCTAAATGTGAATTCGGGAAAACTTCCTTAGCGTATTTGGGCTACATAGTTGGAGGAGGTGAGCTAAAGATTGACCCCTATAAAGTTTTGGTCATTGTGAATTGGCCAATACCCAAATTAGTCACAGAAGTAATGATTTTTCTGGGAGCAACGTAGTATTTGAAGAAGTTAATTTCCAATTTCTCTTCCATAGCAACTCCACTACATGCTTTGACCAGTGTGAAGGTTGTCTTCTAGTGGGGAGGCAAACAAAAAAAAGCATTCGATGTTTTAAACCAAAAGATCAGTTCAACCCCAGTTTTAGCATTGCTGGATTTGAAACAACCATTTGAAATACAAATAGATGCAAGTGACTATGCCATGGGTGCAATTATTTTACAACATGGTAAGCCCATTTCATTTCATTCTGAAATTTTTAATGGCATTGTGATTAATTATCCTACTTATGATAAACAACTTTACGCATTGGTGCAAAGTGTGAAGAAATGGAAGCATTATTTGATGGGAAAAGAAACCATTATTCACACCGATCACCAACCTTTGCAATATCTGCAATCTCAAACAAAATTGCAGCAATCAAGGCACTTTTGTTGGATGGGATTCTTACAGAAATTCCACTTGGTAATTAGGTACAAAAAATGTATTTATAACAGAGTTACTGATATGCTTTCTAGATAGGTTGTTAGTGTAGCCATTTTACTCAAGAAATTTTTTTATTATTATTGAAATTTATGTTGAACAATACACACATTATGTTGAATTTCAAGAGGAATATTCAAACTTGAGTCAAGGCCACCAAGTTGAGAAATTAGACTACCATGTACACCATAATTTGTTGTATCATTTGGGAAAACTTTGTGTTCCACAGGGAGAGAGAGGGAATGTCACAAGGGAAGCACACACTTCTCTTATTTTTGGAAATTTCGATGTAATTAAAATAATGGAAAATCTTCAAACATATTTTTACTGGTCTAGTATGCTTGAAAGTGTGTCACATTTTATTAGAGGTTGTTCATTGTATGCAGTCAGTAAGCCCTAGTAATAGGAAACTAGGATTGTACACACCACTTCCAGTGCCTTCATGTCCATGGGACAATGTTTCTATGGATTTTGTAGCAGGTCTTCCTTTATCAAGAAAAGGTCATGATTATTTGTACGTAGTCATGCATAGTTTTAGCAAGATGTGCATATTAATGCATTGTAAAAAAAATTTACAACTGAACAAACAACTCAACTTTTCTTTCAAAATGTATGCGTTCATTTTGGATTACCTACTTCTATTGTAAGTGATCGTGACTCCCGATTTGTTTGGAATTTTTGGTCAAGTTTATGGAACTTGATGGACACCAAGTTGAAGAAAAGTACAACCTTCCATTCGCAAACAGATGGTCAAACTGAAGTGGTTAACAGGACAGTTATTCATTTGCTAAGAGGATATTGCAGCAAACATCCTAAGTTGTGGGATGAACAGTTGCATTATATTCAACATGCTCACCACTGAGCAAAACACTCTTCTACTCTAACTTCTCCTTTTGAGGCATGTCTCGGTTATTTTCCTAAATCACCTTTGGATTTCATCTTTGAGAAAGATGTAGCTGTAGATGGACATAGTGACATAGACTAAGCAAAGAAATTCATTGAGAAAATTCAGTTGATTCACCAAATAGTTCAAGAACAACTAGAAAAGAGTTAAGGCAAGTTTAAGGGAAGGCATGATAAACATCATGTGGACCATCAATTTCAAGTAGATGATGAAGTTTGGCTTTATATTAGCAAGGAAAGGCTTCAAGGTGAAGGTAAAAAGCTAAAACCAATCTATTATGGTCCATTTAAAATTCTTGAAAATATTGGTAATAATGCTTTCAAGCTTGATTTGCCTTCATATATGCAAATTTATTCTGTTGTTAATGTTGAAAATTTGAGATTGTATGAGCCTCCCTTGATTGAAGATCAAGGAGAAAGTGTACAGATTCCATCAATTGAAGAGTTTTCTCCAAAATTTCTTGATGAACTTCAACAATATACCATACTTGACAGAAGAATGAGGTCATCAAAGAGAGAAAATTTTGATTATCTTCGAGTGGGTCTCAAAGGTACAAATCCATCAAAGGCCAAATGGATTGAAGAGGGGAATGTGAGGAACAATACCCTCATCTATTCAATAACTGAATATAATATTTGGCTTCTAGTTGGGAGGAGTGATCAGGTGCTCAAGTTTATGCCCAAAAATCAAAGTGTCAAAATCTTATTAAACTCAACTTCAGATCGAAGAGCTCGTCATTCTGAATCCAACGTGTGAATAACACTCAAATCCAAGCTCGTATGAAGAATTTAGAGTAAGTCAAAGTTCAAGTTTGACTTGTCTACATGGTAGGATTGGGATGATGTGGCAAGGTATTTAGCGAATGAAAAGGGGCCAAGTGGCAGGCTTCCATTGGCCCTTGCATTTCACTAATCACAGTTGCAGGAAGAAAGGCATTACAAAATATGTCCCAGAACAACTAGGGTTGTGATACAATAAGGCAATCACAAATCGCAATTGTAATCGGTGAAGGGAAGGTATTACGAAAATCGGCCCCCGACAGGTTGGGTTGCGATGCGATATCACAATCTCATATCGCAGAAAAAACAAGTCCACATACTTTAACACCCTGGTTCTCCACCAATTGCGATGGGCGATAAGTTTCTGGACACAATACATTTATGAGCCACGGTTTAAGTTCCTGTCAGGTTCACCGATATTGCATCCCAAAATCACCGCTTTGTTTACAAGACCATCCGCTGGATTTTTACGCCGATTACAATTTGTGATACGACTGACAAATTATGGCTCACAGCACGATGAAATATTCACCTGGTTAGCAAATTTTGGAGCCGAAATGTGGTTTTCTGCCGTTTTAGAGAAATTTGTGGAACAAATAGTGGGAGAACTAGGAGAAGTCATAAATTCTTCAATTCTTATCCAAATTGGATGCAAAAAGAGGCTAGATAGCCATTTTTGGAGTATTCTGAACTCATGGAGACAAGTTTCATAGGCATTTGAGCATTGTAAACACACTTCTATTGTAATTTTGAGCATAATAAAGAGGCCCAAGTATTGGAAGCTAGACCAAGGAGACGTAGCCCAGGAGGGGTGAAATCCTCATCAAATCTCTATGTTGTGTGTTGTATTTTTATGTTCTTTGTTGTTATTTTTCTGCTGTTCAAAATATGATTTATGTAAAATTATTTATAACATTTACATAAGAAACTCTTATGGGAATCAATTGATTAAGCAAACACAGTGAAACCTTAAGCACTTGATAAGAAAATGATAAGCATCTTGGGTTTTTTTTCCTAAATGGGGAATTAGCACAACATTACTAATTTGCTCCATTTTAGATCACCAGTTGCAGAGATACTTTTCCCAAGGGTTGAAACTATGGCCCTCACAACGTCTTTCCATAGACGAAAATAAAAACGGGTCTGAGTTACTCCTTCAGAATTTAAGAGAGAGGACATAGTATCAGAATCCAAGTCCACACATATTGCAAGTTGTATGGGAAGGCCCTATAGGAAATCAAACTATGATGACCCTTTAGAAGTCAGTATAAAAGTTCAGAGACATTCAATTGACCATTTAACTAATCATTAAAGACGCAGGGTTGCACGTATGCTCAAGGAGGATTATGGTCCAATCATTAAACAATATATTATCTTTAAAAATTCGACACTACAATTTTCATCCATAGAAACAATAATGGTCATAAACCCACAATTTACCACATTATTTATGATCCAAGAAATTATCAGCACAACCTAGTGTTGGAAATGTGTTGTCATTAATGGAAACGATGATTAATGGTAAAGGCAATGGAAAATATTGGCAAAGGCAATTTCATTCATAAATATGTTTTCTTTGGTGGCCAAGGAAAAGATTAATGGCAAAGGAAATTAAAAAGGTGGCACAGGTAAAGGAAAAAAGCACTACAACTGGTAAAGGTAATAATAAAGAGTGGCAACATGGTAGTAGAAAAGTGTAGAGTCTTTGGATCCAATTGTGGAGAAACAAATAACCTCAGGAGTAAATGAAAACCACTAAGATGCAAAGAGCTCTGAAAGATCTTTCCAGTCATATTCAAAAGTTCGAAAATGGCCTCCTCGATTGTGAGATAGGGCTAGTCAAAGTTCTATGACCCCAAGTCAAAGATTGCAGAGTTAAAGGTGTTTGGGTGAGCCTTTGGTGCATAACCAAAGTTGGCTTAAGTTCCAAACTTGGTGGCAACACCGACGAAGCCTCTAAGCAAGAGCACCAAGCAGATGTGGCGAACACCTTCACAGTGGGAAGTGTTTTTATTGGGCCAGAGGAGCCTACATTATAGGCTGGGCAGACGGAGTTACCCTGGAGGGAGAACCCTGGTGGTATTTGTTATAAGGTCCATGTCTAAGTGACCGGGATACATTGATCGGGTGGAGGCCACCCGAAAGTGGTAGCCGAGAGGCATACCTAACAGGTTAGATTTAGCGCCCAAGGAAAAGCACTGAGCTATTGAAACCAAGACATGATATAAGCAAGATGACCAATGAGATTTGAGTGAGAGGTCCCTAGCTCGATAGATCAACCTACTGAGGGCTAGCCCGGAGGCATAAATACGTGACTGTGCAATATAGTGTCAACTTGAGAGGAGAACATAAGAGGTAAGCGCTAGGCCATGTGGCAACTTTCCAACAACACCATATACAAAGGTCTTGGTGGTCACAAAAGGTGGTTTTTCCAACCTCTGATCTCATAGATCAACGGTGGAGATACACCTTGGGGTCACCCCTCTAAAAACCACAAACTTCACAAGAGTGGTTCTGAGGGCAGTTCTTGAACCTGATGGTTTTTTGAAAACATATTAAAAAAGGAAATAGTCGCAAAATAGGCCTTATAGGACCTTCTCTCTCATCTCTGACAACAGGATAGGTGGCAACAAGTGATTTGCCTGGACAAGATCAAAAGATGATGTCAACACAACCAATAAGAGTGTGACATGTGGTAGGTAGATTTGGCATTTTCAGGTACCCAAAGGGCCCAAATTTGAGTGACACGTGGCAATAGTGATGTAATTGTGATGTCATCACAGAGGTATGACCCCAACGGTTAATAAAAATGCACAAAGGTTAAGAGCCAATAGGAGTTTTCTGGGACACGATGGCAAGTTGATATAGCAACAACTAATCAAAAAGGTGTCAGGCAGACCCCGTAAGTCAACTAAGCCCGCCAGAACTAGATTGATGGCTTATAAAAGGAGCAACTAAGAAAGGCGTCGGGACACGTCATCACTGGTAGTGCACAAGAGATAGCTAATTAGATTGGTGTCAGGAGGACCTCACTTGGACAACTCAACCCGTAGGTTTTACCTCAATGGATTACTTTGGTGTACACATTGCAAGGAATGGATAAGAAGTTTTGGGTTAAGCGCCTGGACCTGTCCCTTAGTTTGTTTCACATAGAAACAAGACCAAGGGTAAGACACAAATAAAAGAGCTAGGAGAAAGGGAGCTTCGACCTTTGGGATAGTGTTTGGTTGTTTCGCACATAAATAAACCAATGGCGCAAAGCCATTAACATAAGGTTTTGGTCCGCATAGGGCTTAGTGTCCAGGGCCTAAGCTGGTGGTTGCAGAGACCCGATTTTATGGAAGAAACCAGCTCACAAAAAGATAGAAATGAAAGATCAACACCTTAGAAATCAAAATCTTCGAGGGGGCAACCTCATTTACATTACACAAATGAACAAGTCTTGGATGATACAAATGACAAAACCTCATTTCTATATATAAGAGTCTAAGGGGTCACAATATAATCAAATTTGACATGATAATAATAATATAAGGGAACAACAATCACAATAGTGAGCTTCTATAGGGCACACTAATAACAATATGGGGATAATAGGGGCACAACAATAACAATAAGGGCTACAATGACAATAGTAAAGGGGGAATCACTAGTATTATAGGGACCTAACATTACCCTCTCCTTCGAAAAAGTGTTGTCCTCAACGTTTGAGTTGTTCTGGATGCTTATGTATAAAATTCTAATCCTCCCATGTGGAATCTTCAGTGGACAAGTTCTTCCACTTGACAAGATACTCCGAAATTGATTGATTTCACAACTGTCGGGTTCTTGTTTCTCTGACTTCTTCAAGTTCCAATATAATTTTTCCTTCCTTGTCAACTTCTGGGAATATTGTTTGAACTGGGAGCTTGTCACCAATAACCTTCTTTAAGCATGAAACATGGAAAACTGGGTGCACTCGGGAAGCTACAGGAAGCTCCAATTTGTATGCCATGGTACCAATCTTTTGCAACACCTTGTACGAACCATAATACTTTGGTGATAATTTATTATTCTTCTTAACTTGCTTGAGGCACATTTGTTTATATGGTTGTAGCCGTAGAAATACCCAGCCACCTATATCAAAACTTCTTTTGCTGCAATGTTGATCTTCCTGTTGTTTCATTCTATTATGTGCCAAAGTTAGGTTATCCTTTAAGAGTTGGAGAACTTATTGTTGATGCTCGATGTGATCTTCCACGGCTTGAACCTTAGAATGTTCTCTTAAAGATGATGTGATTGACGGTGGAGATATCCATAAAGTACCATAAATGGGGTCATTTTTGCTGCAGAATGGAAGGAAGTGTTATACCACCATTCATCCAAGGACAACCATTTGACCCATTGTGTCTGTTTATCAGATACAAAGAAACAAAGATATCCTCCCAAACAATTGTTTACTATCTCAGTTTTCCCATTAGATTGAGGATGATATGATAAGCTATGAGCTAACTGAGTACTGAGACAAGAAAATAATTCTGTCCAAAAATTTCCAGTGAAAATGGGATCTCTATCACTTACAATAATCTTTGGGTTTCCATGTAGCTTTTGAATTATTTCCATAAATGTAGTAGAAATTGTACTGGCTTTAAATGGATGTTATAATGCACAAAAGTGTGCATCCTTGGTAAGTCTGTCAACTACCACCATGATGACACTCTTTCCCTCAGAATTGGTTAAACCTGTGATAAAATCCATTAAAACCTCCTCCCAACGTTGGCTTGGAATGGATAAAGGTTGTAATAGACCCAAGGTCTTAATTGTTTCGACCTAATTTTATTGGGAATTCTTACAGAGGTATAAGCGATCTTTGTACCATAACGAATCATTTTTCCAGCTAAATGTATCAGATGTACTGGAATCTTGTTGTAACTTTCGAATAAGTGCCCACACTTCTTTATCATTCTTCCATACCTCCCTTGCTTCGTTTATCAGATCTGGTTGGATAATAGAAATGGTGCACAACAATGCTTCCACATCCTCATCCTTTCTTGAGAGTGCATCTACCACCACATTTTGCTTCCCTTTTCTGTAGATGATTTCAAATTCATAACCCAACATCTTTGTGACCCACTTTTGTTGAACTTCAGAGGATAATCTTTGTTCTAAAAAGTATTTAAGGCTATCATGATCCGTTTTTACCTTGAAGTGTCTTCCCATTAGGTATGGTTGCCATTTCTTAAGTGCATGTAAAATTGCCAACATTTCCTTCTCATAAATAGCTTTGTGTAAAAACTTTCCCTTAATTGAACGACTTTCAAAAGCAATGGGTCTTTCATATTGCATTAAAACAACACCAATTCCATTTCGTGAAGCATCACATTCCACAATAAATGTTTTTGTGAACTTGGTGTAGCTAAGACGGTGCTTGGCACATTGCCTCTTTAAGATGTTCGAAGGCCTTTGTTGCTTCTGGAGGCCATGAAAATGCATCTTTCTTCAATAAATTTGTTAGAGGTGCTGCTATTCTCCCATAATTCTTAACAAACTTGCGATAATACCCTGTCAACCCGATAAACCCTCGCATATGCTTTATGGATGTGGGGATTTTCCATTCCTTAATGGCTTTAATTTTGCTACGGTCTACCTTAACTCCTTCATGAGATACAATATAACCCAGATATTCCACCTCTTGTACTCCAAAGAAACATTTGGATCTTTTTGCATATAATTTTTTCTCCTCCAATAGTTGTAGCAGCCTGTCAACATGTTCAACATGATCCTTCTAAGACCTGCTATAGATTAGTATATCATCAAAAAATACTAACACAAATTTTCTAAGGAAGGGTTTGAAAATGGAATTTATCAAACCTTGAAATGTAGAAGGTGCATTGGTAAGGCCAAAATGCATGACCAGAAATTCATAATGACCCTCACGAGTTCTAAATGCTATTTTCGGAATGTTTTTAGTCTTCATTCTGAATTGATGATATCCTGAACAAAGATCCAACTTGGTGAAGTAAATTGGACCATGCAATTCATCCAGTGATTCATCAATGACAGGAATGGGAAACTTATCATTAATAGTGAGCTTGCTGAGCTCCCTATAATCTGGACACATGCGCCATGATCCATCCTTCTTGTGCACAATACTACTGGAGCAGAGAAAGAACTTTGACTAGGTTGAATTATACTAGCCTCTAGCATTTTTGCAACCATACGTTCAATTTCACTCTTTTGGGCATATGGATATCTGTACGGCCTGATGTTTGGAGGAACACTTCTTGGAATCAGATGAATAGCATGATCACGATCATGAATAGGTGGGAGACCTTTGAGAGTCTCAAATACCTTGGAATGATTGTCCAGGACTATTTGGAGGTCTGGAGAAATAGATGATTCCAATGTGGAAACATCTAGCAAACATAATTGTGCAATTACACCTTTTCGTTCATTTTTTAGAAGCTTTGTCATACCATTAGAGTTGATTATCTTTCTCGGGTTCCCTGCAATACTCCTTAATACAACTTCCTTTCCTTCCATAGAAAATTTCATGAAAATTTCTTGAAAATTAAAATCTATTGTACCCAAGGATTGTAGCCATTGGACTCCTAATACAACATCAGCACCTCC
>APFE030488669.1:19259-56812 GCA_000404065.3 Pinus taeda
GTCATCGAGTGGGAGATCTAAATCTAGAGGGAGATCTAAATCTATAGGAAAACCTGTAAAGGTGGTGTGCTAGAAATGCAGAAAGGAAGGGCACTACAAAAGGGACTATAAATCTAAAGCTCTTGATAAAGGAAAGGGATCTGATGATGTTCCTTCTATAGAGACGAAAACCACCTCAGATGAAGGTGGGGATGTGTACTTGGCTTCTTCAAGTACACACGTATATCATGAGGCATGGTTGATTGACTCAAGTGCATCCTTTCACTTCACTCCCCATAGAGAGTGGTTCTATTAATATGAGAAATACGATGGTGGTGATTTCTTCTTAGGGGGTGATAGGAAGGCTAGAATTTTTCGTCATGGAAAATTAAAGTTAAAGTTGCAAGGTGGAAGGGTTAGAACACTTCTAGGTGTTCTTCATATTCTTGCATTGGCCAGAAATCTAATTTCTGTAAGCAAGCTGGATGATGTAGGCGTAAAAGTAGTGTTCGAGAAGGATACCTACAAGATGGTTTGGGGAGCACTGGTATTGATGTGGGGAGTTCGGATTGGAACTCTGTACAAGCTACAAGGTAGCACTACTGTTGACGGGTGCAATAGCTTTGTGGTTCCTGAAAGTGGAGCAGAAAATTTAGTGGTCTCTAGACAGAAGACCATGTTGTGGCATCAAAGGCTTGGACATATTGGAGATAAGGGCCTTCGAACACTTCATGGTAAAGGTATGGTATAAGGTATGAGTAATAGCTCTCTGGATTTTGATTTCTATGAAAATTGTGTATATGGGAAGTAGAATTGGGTGAGTTTCCCTCTGGTGGTAAGCGGGTGAAATAAATATTAGAGCTTGTGCAAAGTGATGTGTTTGGACCTGTGAAGGTTCCATCACTGGCTAAGTCTATGTACTATGTATCATTTATAAATGACTTCTCAAGGAATACATGGATATATTTCCTTAAGAAGAAATTTGAAGTCTTTGATAGGTTTCAAGAATTTAAGGCTCTGGTGGAAAACCAGACAGAGAAGAAGGCAAGGGTGTTGAGGATAGATAATGGTGGAGAGTTTTGCAGTAAGGAATTTGAAGAATTCTGTAAGAAGTGTGGTATAGCATGGTAGAATACTACTCCATATACACCTCAGCAAAATGGAGTTGCAAAAAAAATGAACAAGACATTGATGGAAAGGGAAAGAAGCATGCTCAATGGTGTTGGGTTAGGACAAGAATTTTGGGCAGAGGCGGTGGAGACTGCATGGTACCTGGTCAATAGATGACCTTCATCAGCGTTGGAGGATAAGACTCCACAAAAGGTATGGACTAGTAATAAATCCTCTCTTTTTCATCTAAGGGTATCTAAATGTGATGCATATGTACATTTTCCAAAGGAGAAATGAACCAAGTTGGATAGTAAATCTGAAAAGTGCATCTTTATTGGGTATAAGGATGGTTTAAAGGGTTATAAGCTTTGGAACCCAGTAACAAGGAAGGTTGTGTACAACCAAGATGTGGTGTTCAGAGAGGTGAAAGATGTTATTAAACATGAAGTTCAACCAAAGGAACTTGAGAAGATAGACTTTGAGCTAAAGGAGGAAGAATCAAACTCTATAGCAAAGAAGGAATCAGAAGATGAAAAGCCACAAACTCCGGGTGTGAGAAGATCAGTTCGAGAAAGAAGGTAGCTAGAAAGGTATATTCCATCTACTTTCTGATCAAATTTTGCTTTATCTATTACTGATGATGATCCCAGAAATGTGAAGAAAGTAGTAGATTTAGAGGATGGAAAACTCTGGAAAGAGGCCATGGTTGATGAAATGGCATCTTTGCACAAAAATGAGGTTTGGGATTTGGTGGAGTTGTCGGCTAGAAGAAAACCCATTGGCTGCAAATGGGTGTTCAAGGAGAAGGCAAATGTAGAAGGAAAGGTGGAGAAATACAAAGCTCGGTTGGTAGAAAAAGGTTATTCCTAGGTGCTGGGAATTGATTTTGGTGATATTTTTTTTCCTGTTGCTAAGGTAACTTCTATTACATTACCTTTATCTATTACTGCTGGTGGGCCCCAGTATTGCAGAAATAATGCTGCAACTCCTAGGAATCCTTTCTTTAATTTTATCAACCCGGTAGTTCGTAACAAACTTGGAAGCGACGGTGTTGTATGCGCAAGTACTAGCTCTTGCCACAGCTGTCACTTGTTTAGCTGGCACAAGTACGCTAGGGGCTTAAGCCAAATTCTATGAGCTCTGAGAAGAAGCTTTTTAACTTATGGATGAAAGCTAACTCAAAGGAAGATAATCTACTTGCAGAAAGAAACTGAAAAGCTGAAAGGAAATGCAAACCCTAGCAAACATTAATTTTACCAGCTAGCCCTACTAATGCAAGAAAGAGGATGCAAGATATGGAAAGAGATGCCATTGACTTCTAGGAAGGTAAAATGCATGTTTCTAAGCTACTTATATAGTAACATCTAAAAAAAACATCTTTTTGTATTTTTGAATAAGTTGTTAGAACTATCATGCATGTGCTTTTAACTGGCTTTTGACTGTGCAGAGGTGGATTGGTGAGAGGAAATGCTTGAAGAAGGTTGGGAAGGTTCAAAGAAGACCTAAGGGGTCCCTAGCACCCTTCCTGAGAGTTTCACAGTGATTTGATCTCAAGAAATCACTTTCGTGAGCTTCTACAGGAAGTCTATAGGGGTTCTACAGGATGTTTTGAAATTTCTACATAATGTTCTGTAATTTTCTACAGGATGATTAGAAATGGGATTTTGGAGCATGGATGGAGGGAAGAAGGTGGAGGAATGAGTATGGAACTTAAATATGGGTGTAGGGGAGTTCAATACCTAGAGGATGGAACTGAGGAGTGGCGTAGATGGTTAGATTTGTTCAAGGAGGGACGAAATGATGTTGCACAAGAAGATGAGAATCATGGCAAAGTAAGCGAATGAGGCAAATGTAAGGTAAGGGTTCTAAGTGAAGGATGAAGTAGGTAGGTTGGATGGAGTATGGGCAGATGGAGAATAATGGTAGGCGCTCTGCAAGTTATTTTTCAAACTGAACAAACAAGGACTTGGAAAATCAAAGACCTATCTACGTTAGCCTATTCTAACCTAGATAACAGCAAAGAAATGGAACATAAGTTTATTTGCAATGAAATCAGATGAAATAACTATACAACTAAGCAATCATAAACCTAAGCATGCCATCAAAACTGAGATCAAGTTTGACAACTAAGAATCCAATGCTAATACTTGCATGGTGAAGCAAAGACAGTGTTTTTGGTGGCAGCAAAGTCACATTGGTCCCAGCTCATGATTCCACTGAGTGGGAGGTGAGATCCAAGATGCTTGGTAGCCTTTTTCTGAAGATCTTCCCTATGATTAACCTATCAAGTAAATCTGAACATGAAAAACCTTTTAATCATCAAAAGAAACCTAAATAACAAAACAAGATTTAAATCTAAATAGCATATTTTATTCTAAGAATGCAGCAAAGACACATAAAAGTGAACAAAGGATGTACTCGGCACTTGAGATTGGCCCAACACCAAGAGCTACAGCCTCCTAAGAGAGATTAGAGCTGGTGCAAAGCTGGATTCATCTTTATTGATCAAAAGAATAGTTACATTCCAAAAACTGTCGACAAGGAAAACTTGAAAATGTGCTGAAAAGCAGAGCTAAACTACTGCCTAAAAAATGAGTAAAATCGAACTACAAACTAGCTAACTTCTACCTCCAAAGTGACTAACTATTGGCTAACCAAAATAAGGCCCTAAGCCCTCTTATTTATACAAATTGAGGACCCCAACAGTCCTCCTAAAATTTAGGGACTCGGCTAACCAAAACTTGCAGTTAACACTAGTCCTACTTGACTTGCTCGGCTGCCCTTGTGATAATCGATTTGGTGGCCCTTGAACTCTTAGCTGATGGTGGAGAATTCGAGGTAAGGGCCCATAAATGAAGGCGACATCTTCCTAAAAATCCTCTCCCTTTTTCTTCCACGAATTTGGCTGCCAAGTGCTCATTAAAACCTTTGATTTTGTCTCCAAATTGACCAAAAAGACTACACAAAGTACACATTAGACTTGTTTGCATAATGACTAACCCAATTCACTCTACTAGCATAAATATAATAAAAAACATGCAATAAACTAATGAGAATGGTGGATTAAGTCGAATTAGGAGGTTGAATGAGCCCATATAATTATCCATTTTTGGGGCTCATCATCAACCCCCTACTGAAAGTGTTGCTCATCCTCTGAGCAACCAATCTATCTCTCCATCTTTGGTGGCCCTAGTGGCCTCCCTGTCATGCCAAACTCCTGAAGTGATGTCCTCTTCTCGGTCATGAAACCATGCTTTTCTCTCTACTTCTTCCCACTGCTTGTGCTCATTTTCCTAGATAATTCTCAGCTTCCCGTAGAACTGTCTTAGCATCCTGTAGAGAGGCCTTTGTGTCCAACATTTTCATTCTTTCTCTCCAGGTGGATGTCTTCGGGCTTCCCCGTTTATAGGTGATGGACACCTTTGAGGGAAACTTTTCCTTTTGTGTATCTGGGGTGTCTACAATTGTATTTGGCTCTTTTGACTGTGGTTGGGGTCTACCAGTTTTTATCTACATGCTCCTTCTTGCCTTAAATACATGGAAGGCTCCCTCTTTCACTACCTTTTTTGCTTTGGAGATGTGCTAAGGGTGGCCAGCACAACTGCTACCTCCCTGGCTAAAATCTCAGTCGATTTTTTCCTTTTGTTGCCCTATCTCCATGCTTCCTATAGAAAGTCCTATGTGACTGTTTTCTGGCTTCCTGTAGAAACGGTCTTCACTGTTTCCTGTAGAAACGGTTTTCACTGTTTTGGCCTACTTGGCTGGGAGTGCCTTCTCTTTTAATTTTGGTGTGGTTTCCTTGGGTGTGCCTTCACTTGCTTGGACTCTTTCAGTCTTTTCTTCCCTTCTCTGCAATCTCTTCTCCCTGGGTGTTTGTGCCATTGTTCCTCCCACAGCTTTAGGCTTTTCAACTTGGCCTTTTCCTCGTTTCTCTTCTTGTTCTCGCTGTGGCAGTTTGTCCTGTGTTTCTTTTCCACTGGCTTTCTCTTCTAATGAGTGGTGGAGTAAGCTTTAAGGTCAACCCTCTGAAATTTATAGTGGCCAGTATCTTGGATTTAGGATGCAGGGACATTAAGAACTCTTATGTTACCTCATCATCATAACCTTGGATTTTGTCATAGAAGGTCATCCAATTGGCATCGGTAAATAGGTCTACCACCTCAGGAGTTTCCCAGCAATTTCCTGGAATCTGAGGGTTCCTTTCTGATAAACCCTCCTAGCGTAATGAGAATGCTCTGTTTCGGCTTGTGCTTTGATCAAAAGGGGAATTCTATGTATGGTTTCCTCTCCAGAACTTGGAAGATAGTATCCCTCGGGTGTTTATATTTCACTTTGCACCAAATCCATGGTTAGAATGTTGTTGCTACCCAAAACGCGACTGTCAAAAGGGAATTAGGCTCTCACAGACAGAGTGCAGAGCTTAATTTTTAACCCCAACCACATAAAAGTCACGTTCTTTATGCACAGGCTAGCCCTTACAATGGTTTATCGTTTCTACAGAAGGAATTTGTTAACAAGAACCGTGGAGGAGAATTTTGACACAAAATCGACTAAGAAATTTCGTGCCATACATAGGCAGCTGCTATTTTTTTTACTCATAGGCATACTTGTTTCATAATTTCTTATTCAAAACAGTTTAATTCACCACCTTTCGAACATATCATGCATGGCAGAGTGTTTTTTCAAGCCTACCTCTCTCAGAACTCCAAACTCGATGAAGAAAAGTCCATAATTTTCTGTTACGGGAGCTATGTCGTACTTCCTGTAGAAGACCCCCCCATTTCCTGTAGAGCGCCATTGCGCCTCTGAATGAGCCCGGTACGTGGGAGAATTTTGAACCAGGTCGAAAAGCTCGTGGAGGATGACCGGTTAATAGATTGTGGGAGCAGAGGATGTGTACTTTGACTAAGAACGTTGCAGGTGCAAATTAATCAGCAGGTGGTGAGAGTCAGCCAGGCATTTTTTTGATTGCTGCGTGATTTGTGGTGAGGGAGTGAAGTGGCCAAGTGTACGTGGCCACATGTAGATGGTAGTGTTGTTCATGAATTGTGTGTTTTCCCCTTGTAATCACTGCCATCAATTGCACTGAGGTTTAAACGGCCAACACTCCCTGTTGTTTTAATTTTCACGTGAGTCCACTGTCCACGTATACTGCATGACTTCCGGCTGAGCACTAGAGAAGGCAATGTCGGGTTAACCTTGATAGATTCATGGCTTAATCCTACCATCCCATTTATTCACGCAATTCTTCAATTAGATTCATGCAATAGAGGAACAAGTTTTAGTCACATACCTAGAAGTCGAATGGTTGTTGTGAGGTGCCGTGGCCTTTCATTTGCTACATGCATTGGTTTTTGTGGTTGCATGGTGGCTTGGTTGCTGATTCATGACTATTTTTTCTTATGCAGGTATCCTCTGGCTGGATCCACATTGCAGGAGCTGGATTCCATGTTCAGATCTGCACCCTCAAGTTGTTGATGTTGAATTTTCATAGGCGAGAAAGTTGTTTTCACCATTTCTCCTGAACGATAGACCGGATCGATCTGAAACTTACTAAGCATGTTCCTATCATCATTATGCACCTCTCATAGCAAAATCGCCATCAGTGGATGCACAAATTTCGAGAAAAACGGGAAATGGCTGAAGATTACAGAGATCAATTTCTCGGAAACCGTGCATCATAATTGGCTGAAGCTACCTGGGTAGGTTACTATCACCCATATGCATCTCCCAATGAAACAGGTTTTGAAACGGATGCACGGATATGGAGAAATGCAAAAATGGTTGAAGGTGATGGAGGCTGGTTTCTTGGAAACCGTGCATCGGAATTGGCTGAAATTGCTCGAGCATGTTTCCATCATCCCTATACAACTCCCCATGTAACAATTTTGCAAATGGATGCACGGTTTTCAAGTTAGGGAAAAAACAAATTCACCACTATGTATTTTTGCTTCCAAGCATTCTGCAGTTTTTTGCATGGCAAGAAAAAATGAGCTTGGGCTGTAATGCAGACATGGAAATGATGGAGGAGGAGTTTGAAGATGATAGTAGGACTTATGAACCCTTGATGAAGCTTCCATGTTTTCCAAACATCCTTTTTGAAATCCATTTGGAACTTCCTATAGAAATCCTGTAATTTCTCCAGGAACTTCCTGTAGAACGCGCATTTTTTAGGAAAGAAGCACAATGCGATGGAAAAAATGATGGAAAAGGGTGAGGGATGGAAACATGAATGCTTGTAGGCCTCATGGACATATTCCTAGCCTTCTGGTCCTCTTCGGAGATTGATTTTGGCTTGTTTGTAGGCTTCCTGTAGAAGACACATAACTTCCTGTAGAAAGCACAGAACTTCCTGTAGAAGACACAAAACTTCCTCTGTCTTTGTTTTGAGCTATCCTCTTGATCTGCAATGTCCTTCTTGCAACCTACAATTATTCAATGGAAATTAGGTTTACTTTTTCTTTTTCTCTTTTCTTCTTTTTTTTTCTTGAAAATAACTAGGGTGCCTCATGGAGGTTTTCACCCTAATTGCCTGCCCTAAGCACCTCCAAGGGAGGTTTTCACCAAAGGATCTTATTCTTTTTTATTTTCTCTTTTTTCCCAACCCATTGACTACCTCATGGAGGTTTTCAATCAATGAGCCAATCTAAGGTGCCTCTGAGGAGGTTTTCACCTTAGATTTTTCCTCTTATTTCCATTTTTTCCATTTTTTCATTTTTTTCTTTTTTCTTTTTTCTCTTTTTTTTTTCTACCCTACCCCACTTGAAAAAAAAATCGTTCTCAAGTATAAGAATACTTCCAATGGAGCCATGTGCACATCAAGATTAGAGACAAAATGATGTGGAGGTTCAAAATGCATGCTTTGACAGCTATCTGGATTTCAGAGACCAAATGATTTGACTTTGAAGGGATCAAACATAGCTGAAGAAGAGAGGACTACTGCAACTTAGTGACCGTCTGAAACCATATTTAAATATAGCTCTGATATCCTTGGTCCTTTTGTTGATATGGATCATTCTCCATATCACCTTCTGCCATGACCTTCTCATCTTCCTCTTTTTGCTGAGTTTTCTCTTGAATACATGGAAGATTTGATGGTAGCCATGAGGGAACTCTCTTGATCTCTAATTTTGATGTCTTCTTTTCATCAAGTGCAGCCCATGGTTCTTTGATCTCTTCTTTTGAATCTTCTTTTGCTGGATGTGGTCCTTCAATGCTTTCAAGATAATCTCTTTTTTGCAATGCTCTTCTTGAGCTATGGTGAAGATCATTGAGCTCAAGAGGAGTCATTTGGACATGTTGTGCCTCAGCTTTGCAATTGGGTTGAGCTATTCCAATGTGCGGGTTTGGAAATGGCGGTATGGGTAGTTGAGTCGGGGTGTATATTTGAGATGGAAGTGGATGGGATTGTGGTTGGGCAGGTGGTGGAGGAAAATGAGTGGGAGGAGAGTTGTACTGGGGCCTCCACCCCTGATGAGGTGCATTCCACTGAGGCTATGGCTGAGCATAAGAGTGAAATGAATGAGCAGCTATTTGGGCATAATAAGGATCTGTGAAGGAGAAAGGAGGAGGTGTGAACTAGGAAGGATGAGCAAGGGGACCCCAAGAAGGCATGAAAGTGGCTTGATAGGGGTCGTAATAGGTCTCGGACGTCCCTTGCAGTTCCTGCTGGTAAGTAATGGGTCCATGTGGCCTCCTTTGGTTCATGAAATAGAGTGATTTAGTGGCTCCTTTGGCTCTCTGATATGCAGCTTTAAGTCTAGGAAAGAGAGGGCACTGATTCGTAGGATGGTGTTCTTCACAGACGAAACACACTTCTAGGGAGTGCATTGGACATTCATTCCTAGGATGCTTTCTAGTGCACCTGGGACAAAAGATGACCAAATCCCTCTTGGCTTCCTCTTGCTTCCTTTGGATCTGCAAGGTATCCAGTTGCATGGCAAGAAACTGCCTCACCTCACTCTTCAAATCTTCCATCTGATTTGCAAATTCATTTTTGGATAAGGTACTGCTCTCAAGATTTTTGTTTGTAGCCATTTTCTCCGTAGGAATGTTTTCTTCTTCTTCTTCTTCCATTGAGGTTCTTCAAATATGTCTTTTTATCCACCTAAGGGTTCTTTAATCACAGTCATTGAAGAAGAGAGAAGGTTGGCTGTGTGAGGCAGTGGTGGTGTTGTGCAATAATTTTTCTAACTTATCTCTACTCCTACAAGGCATGAAAGAAAATAGATTGAACTGAAACTAACTATCTTGCTGAAATGAAAATGTGGAATTGAAATGAAAGCAGGAAAGGACTGATCTATTTTGTTGAAATGAAACTGCAGGAATGAAATGCTAGGCTACGCTTGCAGAGTTGAAATGCTAATCTACACTTGCAGAATTGAAATTGCGGAATTGAAATGCTAATCTACCCTTGCAAAAATGAAATTGCGGAATTGAAATTCTAATCTATGAAAGCAGGAAATGTCCAATCTACTTTTGTGGAAATGAAATTGCAGAATTGAAATGAAACAATCTACTCTACGCTTGCTGAAATAAACTACTTAGTAGAAGGTTGTAGTACAAAATAGAAGAAAAGCAGCAATCACCAATACTTTGACGCTTCCTTGGCAACAACGCCAAAAAGAGTGGTGGGCCCCAGTATTGCAGCAATAATGCTACAACTCTTGGGACTCCCTTCTTTAATTTTATCAACCCGGTAATTCGTGACAAACTTGGAAGCGACAGTGCTGTATGCACAAGTACTAGCTCTTGCCGCAACTGTCACTTGGTTAGCTGGCACAAGTCCACTAGGGGCTTAAGCCAACTTCTATGAGCTCTGAGAAGAAGCTTTTTAACTGATGGATGAAAGCTATCTCAAAGGAACCTAATCTACTTGCAGAAAGAAACTGAAAAGCTGAAAGGAAATGCAAACCCTAGCAAACCCTAATTTTACCAGCTAGCCCTACTGATGCAAGAAAGAGGATGCAAGCTACTGAAAGAGATGCCATTGACTTCTAGGAAGTTAAATGCATGTGTCTAAGCTACTTCTATAGTAACATCTGAAAAAGACATATTTTTGTATTTTTGAATAAGTTGTTAGAACTATCATGCATGTGCTTTTAACTAGCTTTTGATTGTGCAGAGGTGGATTGGCGAGAGGAAATGCTTGAAGAAGGTTGGGAAGGTTCGAAGAGGGCCTAAGGGGTCCCTATCACTCTTCCTAAGAGTTTCACAGAGATTTGATCTCAAGAAATCGCTTTTGTGAGCTTCTACAGGAAGTTTGCAAGGGTTCTACAGGATGTTCTGGAATTTCTACAGGATGTTCTGTAATTTTCTACAGGATGTTCAAAAATGGGATTTTGGAGCATGGATGGAGGGAAAAAGGTGGAGGAATGAGTATGGAGCTGAAATAGGAGTGTAGGGGAGTTCAAGATTTGGAGGATGGAGTTGAGGAGTGGCGCAGATGGTTAGATTTGTTTAAGGAGGAATGAAATGATGTTGCACAAGAAGATGAGAATCATGGCAAAGTAAGCGAATGAGGCAAATGTAAGGTAAGGGTTCTAAGTGAAGGATGAAGCAGGTAGGTTGGATGGAGTATGGGCAGATGGAGAATAATGATAGGTACTCTACAAGCTATTTTTCAAACTAAACAAACAAGGACTTGGAAAATCAAAGACCTATCTACGTTAGCCTATTCTAACCTAGATAACAACAAAGAAATTGAACAGAAGTTTATTTGCAATGAAATCAAATGAAATAACTATGCAACTAAGAAATCATAAACCTAAGCATGCCATCAAAACTGAGATCAAGTTCGACAACTAAGAATCCAACGCTAATACTTGCATGGTGAAGCAAAGATAGTGTTTTTGGTGGCAGCAAAGTCACATTGGTCCCATCTCATGATTCCACTTAGGGGGAGGTGAGATCCAAGGTGCGTGGTAGCCTTTTTTTGAAGATCTTCCCTATCATTAACATATCAAGTAAACCTGAACATGAAAAACCTTTTAATCATAAAAAGAAACCTAAATAACAAAACAAGATTTAAATCTAAATAGCAAATTTTATTCTAAGAATGCAGCAAAGACACATAAAAGTGAACAAAGGAGGTATTGGGCACTTGAGATGGGCCCAACCCCAAGATCTACAACCTCCTAAGAGAGATTAGAGCTAGTGCAAATCTGGATTCATCTTTATTGATCAAAAGAATAGTTACATTCCAAAAACTGTCGACAAGGAAAACTTGAAAATGTGTTGAAATGCAAAGCTAAACTACGGCCTAAAAAATGACTAAAATCGAACTACAAACTAGCTAACTTCTACCTACAAAGTGACTAAATAATGACTAACCAAAATGAGGCCCTAAGCCCTCTTATTTATAAAAATTGAGGACCCGAAGAGTCCTCCTAAACTTTAGGGACTCAATTGCCCAAAACTTGCAGTCAACAATAGTCCTACTTGACTTGCTCGGCTGCCCTTGTGATAATCGATTTGGTGGCCCTTGAACTCTGAGCTGATGGTGGAGAATTCAAGGTAAGGGTCCATAAATGAAGGGGACACCTTCCGAAAAATCCTCTCCCTTGTTCTTCCACGAATTTGGCTGCCAAGTTCTCATTAAAACCTTTGATTTTGTCTCCAAACTGACCAAAAAGACTAGACAAATCACACATTAGACTTGTTGGCATAATGACTAACCCAATTCACTCTATTAGCATAAATATAATAAAAAACATGCAATAAAATAATTAGAATGGTGGATTAAGTCGAATTAGGAGGTTGAATGAGCCCATATAATTATCCATTTTTGGGGCTCATCAACTGCTACTTTTGATTTTGAGGTAGAACAGATGGATGTGAAGACAACGTTCTTTCACGAGGATCTAGAAGAGGAGATCTACATGAGGCAACCTGAAGGCTTTGTGGTGAGGGGTAAGAAAGAAATGATATGCAATTTAAAGAAGTCTCTGTATGGGTTAAAATAGTCATCAAGAATGTGGTATCAGAAATTTGATACATTTATATGGGGACTTGGCTTCACCAGAAGCAAAGCAGATCACTGTGTATTTTAAAGTAATTTGTGACCGTGTTATTTATCTGTTATTGTATGTGGATGATATGTTGCTGGTTGGAAATGACAAAGAAATTATCTAGTATTTTAAGACCCAATTGTCCTCCAAATTTGACATGAAAGATCTTGGTGCTGCAAACTATATTTTGAGCATGGAAATTAAAAGAGATTGGGCAAAGAGGAAGCTCTAGTTAAACCAGAGGAGGTATGTTGAGATAGTATTGCAGAGGTTTAATATGCAGGATAGTAAACTAGTGAAGGTTCCTATTCCTGTAGGTGCAAAGTCATCTGCTAAACAGTGTCCCAAGACACAAGAAGATGAAGAGGATATATCCAGTGTTCCATATGCAAATGCAGTCGGTAGCCTAATGTATGTGATGGTCTGTACTGGACTAGACATTTCACATGTAGTGGGATTATTGAGTAGGTTTATGTCAAAACAAAGGACAGAGCATTGGACAGATGTGAAGTGTGTTTTCAAGTATTTGCGTGGCACTAGTGATTATGGTTTGTGCTACCAAGGAAGACCAGGATTAGACAAAGTTTTGGAAATCCGTGGCTTTGTTGATGCAAAGTTGGCTGGAGATCTGGATCATAGAAGATCTACAAGTGGGTATGTGTTTAACTTATTTGGAGGTGCAGTCAGTTGGATGAGTAAGAAACAATTTGTAGTGGCACTATCAACTATAGAGGTATAATACATGGCAACCACTCATGCAAGCAAGGAAGCAGTTTGGTTGCAGAGATTGTGTTCAAGTATGGGGTTAGTACAGGGAGTTATAAGGATGGACTGTGATAGGCAAAGTGCAATTTTCTTGGCAAAGAACCCTGCATATCATTCAAAGACAAAGCACATTGATGTTCAGTATCACTTTGTGAGGGATATGATAGAAGACAAAATGGTGTTGCTGGTAAAGGTGGACATTTTGAAGAATACTGTAGATGCATTGAAAAAATTTGTGAGCTTTGAGAAGTTCTCTTGGTGTATAGAAACAATGGGCATTGTAGGGCTAGATAAATGACTAAGCTCTCTTATGGCCCCCTGGGGAAAGAAAACAACAAGTGGGAGAATGTTGGGTTGTGTTATATTCTTTCCACGACTAGCCAATGTAGTTAACCGGGGGGTTACAGGGGGTAGAGGCCCCCCCTCGTTGAGCTGATTGCATAGTGGGTGGTGGTCACAAGGGGTTTAAGGGGTACTGGTAACCCCACTCTATGGGGTCTGGGGCAGCGCCTTGGAAAATGTTGGTTTTGGAACCTATGTTAGGCTAGGTGGACGCACCTATGGTTTTTTGCAAGATTTCTGCACATGTTTTTGGATGCAATGGTTTTCGGTCCACGGTTCTGGACGTGATGGTTTTCGGTCCATGGTATTGGATGCTTCAGCATGTATAAATATTTATTATAACATTGAAATGAATATAATGAAAAATTAAGTTGGTAGTCCTAGTTTTGGGATCCAGGGGAAAATCTATTTGTATATGTGTTTTATGTGTTATGGTCTCACATTGTTTATTTTTTGTGTTTTAGAATTCATATGCAGATAATTTCTGTACGGGGTTAAAACCTACAATTTGGTCAAATATATGCTAGTATCGTTCTTGGATCTCCATAGCTGGAGAGCTATTCCTAGGATGTCCAGAAGAGGCAGGAATGATTCTAGCAACACTCCCTTAATTTGGGACACTAGGTGTCATCTACTCAATTACTACCTCAGGAGATCTTGGTTCTATTGGTTTAACCTCAGATTTACCTGCTTCTCCTTCTCCTTCATAGAGGTTGCAAGAATTCCCTTATTATGATGCAATTGATCATGAATTTTCAATATCTTGAAAACTCTGTTCAATCCCTTCAATTTTACTCTGAACCTCGACGTAGGCTACAGATGGTGATTCTGTGGCCTGAAGGGAGATAGTAGGGTGTCTAGAAGCAATGGTTCGGGGTCCTACTCATGGCTAAGACTCAACCTTCCTTATGGTTTCATCGATAAAAATTGATCGTCCAAGGGTCACCGTTCCCTTAGATTTTTCAAGTTTGGGATGTGGGATTATATCGTTTTCTGGTCTTTTCTTCTTAGTCATTCATGAAAAAATTCAAACGTTTATTTCTACCTTAAATTCCTAGCAATTCTACTAGAAAGTGGGTAGGGGAGTAGGCATTTTACTTTCTCTTTATGCAAGTTCTTACCTCTCATTTTCAATACCCAATTCTCCCTTAATAGGCAAACATAAACACCTACTTCACTTCTATGCAATAGTTCTAAAACGCAGACAGAGGAGAAAGCACTTTACTTGCTTGTTACGTAGGTTCTTACCTTCCGTTTTTAATACCCAATTCTTTCCCAGTAGCAAATATCAATCATACATCACTCTCTATGAAATGGCAACACTCTTGCCGGCAACAGCACCAAAATCCAGATCAATTTTTATGGTATAAATGGCTTTGTTCTCATAAACCACTTATCACGTGGTCAATTTTCACGGAGGAAATGATAGCACATTATGAGGATACAAAGAGAAACACATTCTTTACCCAATTAATAAATCTCAGAAAATGGCTTATTGACAAAGCACATTGAGGACTTCCAAAAATTGAATATAAGGGTAAATGATATTCCAGAGAAGAAAATGGTTGATGTCTTCATAGGGAATTTAAAGGATAACATTCAACATGAGGTTCGTCATTGGGAACCCAATTCGTTGGAGAAGGCATTCAAGTTGGCAAGAAAAATTGAAAGAAGAATTATGGAAACAAGGAATCCCACCACTCATGATCATAATTATGTAAGTGTTTTTTCTCCTACCCTTCCACAACCTACAAGGTTTACACTACAACAATTTGAAGAAAAAAGAGAAAAAGGGCTTTGTTACAATTGTGATAGAAAATACACTAAATGTCGTTAGTGTGCTGAGAAGAAATTATTTTACATAGATTATGAAGAGGATGAATAAAAGGATCAAGAAACATGAAAAGAAGAGGATATACACTAGGAATCAACCCCAGAGAAAGAAGAAATGAATCTAACCATATCTTGTAAAGAATTGGAAATAATTACCACTCCTCAAACTATCAAGATAGAAGGACATATCCGGAAGAAAAGGGTTCAAGAAGTGAAAGATCACATCGAGAAAGAAGAAATGAATCCTAGCATATCTTGTAATGCATTGGCCAGAATTACCACTATTCAAACTATCAAGATAGAAGGGCATATCAAGAAGAAAAATGTTCAAGAAGTGAAAGATCACATCGAGCATCAAGAAATGAATCCGACCATATCTTGTAATGCATTGGAAGAAATTACCACTAAAACTCTCAAGATAGGAGGACATATCAAGAAGAAAAAGGTTCAAGTAGTGAAATATTAAATCAAGCATCAACAACAAGTTCTCCAACTTTTAAAGGATAATGCCACTTTGGTACAAAATTGAATGAAACAAGAGGCAGATCAACATTGCAGTGAAAGACGTTTTCATGTAGGTGATTGGCTATTCCTATGACTACAACCATATAAACAAATGTCCCTCAAGCAAGCTAAGAGGGATAATAAATTATCACCAAAGTATTATGGTCCATACAAGGTGTTGTAAAAGATAGGTAATAAGTCATACAAATTAGAACTTCCTGCAGCTTCTCGAGTGCACCCAGTTTTCCATGTTTCATGCCTAGATAAGGTTATAGGTGAAAAGATTCTAGTTCAAACAATATTGCCAGAACTTGATGAGGAAGGAAAAATCATATTGGAACTTGAAGCAGTCAAAGAAAAAAGAACTCGACAGCTATGAAATCGATCAATTTCAAAGTATCACATCAAGTGGAAGAACTTACCCATTGAAGATTCCACATGGGAGGATGCGAATTTTATACAGAAACACCCATAACTACTCAAGTGTTGAGGACAATACTTTTTTGAAGGAGAGGGGCATGTTAGGTCCCTATAATACTAGTGATTCCCCCATTACTATTGTCATTGTATCCCTTATTGTTATTGTTGTGCCCCTATTGTCCCCATATTTTTATTATTGTGCCCCATACAATCCCACTATTGTTATTTTTGTGCCTTTATATTATTATTGTTAGGTTGGCTTGGTTATATTGTGACCCTTTAGACTCCTATATATAGAAAGGAGGTTTTATCATTTGTATCATCCAATAATTTTTCATTTGTGTAATGTAAAGGAGGTTTCCACCCCAAAGAGGTTGAATTCTAAGGCGTTGATCTATCTTTCTATCCTTTTTTGAGCTGGTTTCCTAACATAACTCCTGGTCTATTATAGCTTACTTTGGGCTTGCAAGTATTGTAATAGCTGGTGATCTATGTGGATTACTTTCTCATTTCCCATCAAATAATGATCCCACTTATTCACAACTTGCACCATGGAATAAAGATGCTTATCATAAGTAGGGTGGCTAATAATTTCCACATGAAATGCTTAATAATGGTAGAAAACATGCCTTCCTCCTTGTATCAAGACATCTCCCACAGCATACCCACTCGCATTTATCTCCACCTCAAAGGGACACTCAAAATTTGGTAATGCCAAAACTAGTGCTTAACTGATGTTATGCTTTAGCACCCCAAAATCCTTCTCCTAACCTTTTCCCCATTAGAAACTCTTGCCGCTTGTTGTTATGGCGCAGAGTAGTGCTAGTATCAGTGAAAATGAGAGTATGAATTTCCTCAGGTATTATGTTGCCCCAATGAAAGTCCCAACCTTAGAAACATTAGAAGGCACTGACCATTTCATGATGGCCACCATCTTAGAAGGATATATCTTCAATTCTCCTCCACTGATCACATACCCCAAATACACCAAGGACTACTGCACAAAATCACACTTATTGAGTTTTGCTAGCAGTTGGTGCTTCTTCAATATTTCCAGCAACTGTGTCAAATGTGGAATATGTTCCTCCTAGGTAGCACTATATACCAATACATCGTCCAAATATACAATAACAAATGAATCTATAAAATGGCACAATACATCATTCATTAATCTCATAAATGTAGCCGGTGCATTACATAGGCCAAATGGAATAACTAACCACTCATACAAACCTTGCTCGACTTTGAAGGAGGTATTCCACGTGTCTTCTTATTTGAATTAACCTGGTGATATCTAGACTTCAAGTCCATTTTGATGAAGTATTTTTCTTGTTGCAACTCATCTAGAAGACCATCTATCTTGGTCAAGGGGTATCTATTCTTCAGCATGATTCTATTCAATTACCTGTAATCTACACACATATGGAAAGTCCCATCCTTCATAGGCACAATGATGACGGGTGACCCACATGGTGATGTACTTAGTCAAATGACACCCTATTCCATTAGCTGTTGTGACTGTTTCTTCACCTCACTTCTTCTATAATAGACAACCTATACAACCCAATATTTGGCAATGGGGAGTCTAACAATAGTTGGATCTCATGTTGCACTTATCTCTTATGTGGGAACATTCTGGCTCTCAGAACACATCCTTGTATGCCTGTAACAACTCCTCCAATTGTTGTTTATTTTTCTTAGTACACCCCTACAGGGATGCATTGCATATTATTGACTCTTCTTTAGAATAACTCTATTAAAAATAATAAAACGCACTTCTTGCCGGAACTAACGAATTTATTGGCTTGGTTGGCACTTACAAGTGAAATTGTCGACTTTCCTTTATATGCATTGATGATGAACAATTTTTCATCGTTGACGAGATGATAGTGATTGGATCTCATCATGAATATTGCAGCTCACATGTACATGTATGGAATCCCAAACATGACTCTACATACGTTAAGGGGAACCACATCAAAATCAACTTCATCAATAAAATCAACACTAATATAAAACCAAATTTTACAATGTTTTGTTACCTTCACCTCTGCATCCTTATTTTCCCACCCCAATGGTTATGGGTTTGGATGATCATGAACTTCCAACCCTGACTTCTTCACCATCTCTGCTACAATGAGATTTTCCTACCATCCTGAGTCAAACAGAGCATGAATATTTTTCTTCTTGACATGTATCTTTATATGGATGAATTTGGTCATTTATCTCTTTTCCTATTGTTGAAGGCTACTTAGATTCACCTCCTTCAACACTTATTTATAGACGATATTCTCATTCACATCCAAGCTTCTTTAAACTTGGCTGCTTGAATCCACAAATATGAGATTCTTCTTCTTGTTATCTTTCTTCTTGTTCTTCGAGTATATCTCTCGATGCAACTTCCAACACTTCTCCTCTCTATGGCTGTTAAAGTTGTATTGGTTGCTAGGATATTTGTACTAGTGTGTTGTGGTTTTCGTCTTTTTATATTTTCTCCCTTTTTCTTCTTCTTCCCCTCCTCAAAAGTGTCCTATTGCTCCTTATGCTTTGATCCACTTAACTTTGCTACATTCAGGCCTATGTTCACCAGGTACTGTGCGTATACACTAGCCTCATCCAATGATTTGAGCTTGAACAACATCACTTTCTCGCAAATATGGAAACGTAAATACCCAAAATACTTGAGGACTACATCTCAGTTCTTGGTATAGATATCCAACATTATAACCACTTTCTGAATTTCGTGGTGTACTCCTGCATACTTTGGCCTCGATATTTCCTGATGTAATGCCATGGATCTACTGATCCTCCATGTACCCAATAGTATAAAACTATGACTTAATGAGGGTTTTGAAATCTTACCACATAGTCACTGGTGGTTATCCCTCCAACCTTGGCATTCCCAACAAGTTAGTGCATGGCCCTCTAATTTTAGGTGCACAAATTACATTTTTTCCTTGCCCATTCTGATGGACTCTAAAAAACACTTCTAGTTGTTGTAACCAATTGTTCAACTTGAGAGTGTTGATCTTGCTATTATATGGATTTATATTGAATTTTTCTTCCAATTTAAATCGTTAATGATTCCGGCACTCGAACCAGGTTGATTTTTTCTAGATTCTTAGTTCCACTAGTTCTTTGTTTCTCCCTGATATTCTGATCCTCATTTAGATTTATCCTCTCCATATGCACCCGTATATTTTCCAAATATCCCCAGCTTTCTATTCAAGGTCACAATAAGGAGGTTAACATTGTGTTTGATAACTATGACTTGTTGTTCTAGCTGCGTAAACCTCACCTATGCATTATCACAAAGTTCATTTACACATTCGTCACCCATGATTAGGGTTTTATGATTTTCGACCCCGCTGATATAGATCCTTGCAATCTCCAAAAAGTAATAAAATAAGTCTGAATTGATACCAAATGATATGTAAACTACGGTGGATATTCCACCATACAATTCATCACAACATATCTGGAAATAATATATTAAAATTCTAAATTTGTACACTATTACAGTTTTATTGAACTTCTAGATCTGTAAATTTAACTATAACTAGTGCATGCATGCGAATGGAAATTATGAAGAAAAGTAGAGAACATCAAAATAAGCTCACACATAGACATAAGACACAAGATATTCTGTGGGAAAACCCTTTGGTAGGAAACCTAAGTGGAAGGTGAGGTTGCTTCGCTCTGTATCTCTATCTAGAACTATGGCTGCAAGTACACAGAAGTAATACCAGTGGCCTATGGGCTGCTATAGTGCATATATCCTCTCCATGTGATCTACCTCCTATCTCTCCTAGCTATCTTTGCTTGACAATGGAACAAATTCTCTCGAAATAATGGAATGCATCTTCCTCCGAGTGGCCTAGTTATAACATAGCCCGATAGCGTACTAGTTGTAAAGTTTCACACCATCAAATCTTAACTAGGGTTACAATATAGACTCTTCTAGTCTCTTTTACCTTAAGAAAATGTGGCTAGCCCATTTTTCATGAATAATGGGGTTTGACATGGCACCTCCCAAACTATACATGTGAAAAATAGAAGCTCAAATTCTGATTGGCATAACCTTTGCATATAGACTCTGATTGACGTGCTTCTTGCATCATTGGAAAGATATATGGGTGTAGAATAGATTGAAAATGTGTGGCACTACAATAGGAAAAATTTTACCCCCAAAAACTTGTTTCATGCCTCCAAATTCTCAAGAAAGGTTCCAAACCCCGTTTTGCCAAAGCCGATCCCATCAATAAAAATAGTCCCATGAGTTGATCCCTCCACTTTTTTCACTCTCAATGCATTGATATGGATGACAAACAATATAACGATCCAATTCAGATCACATTTCCCCATTTTGGGAGGATTTTTTCCCCAAAATATTTTACTGAATGAGGTGAGGAAATTTTTACTCCACCTTCTCTTTGTTGTACCATTTAGATTTGCTTGGAAGTTGTCCCTTCAACCCAATATGCCAAAGGTCATGCTATCCCCATCTTATAACTTTGGAAGTCTTTTGTGAAACTGCATATTATCTTAACTCTTCTTGAGCATTTGGTGCCAAATTATTCACAAAAGGTAGTACAAGTTCCTCTTCCTGATCTAGCTTGGAAGCCTCATAGAGTTTCAAATTCTCTAAATTCACAATTGAGTAAATGTTCACATATGGTGGTAAAATGAGTTGATAGGCATTATCACCCACCTTTTCCAGTATCTCAAAGGGACCATATCTAAAATCCTTGATGTTCTTACTAGGCACCTACAACTTCTTCTTGTTCAACTCTAGCCATACTATATCTCCCACCTTGAATGGTTTCTCTATTCTGTGTTGATCATTCCCGACTATATACTTCTCCTATGACTTCTGCATTGTTTTCTGTACTTGTAGATGGATCTGTCTAATATTCTCTATAAAATTTTTAGTCTTCAAATCATATTTTGTAAGATCTTCCCTCACTCATCCTTATTTCCCATATGCAATATCCAAAAGTGAAGGTGTAAAACATCCAAAACAAGTATGAAATAGGGACTTTCATGTAGAAGTATGGATTGCTCTATTGTAAGAATGTTGTATATATACATATTTTTTTCCTAGGGCTTCAAATGCTTCTAGTTAAATGCCCTTAGAATTTGTACCAAAGTATTGTTGACTACTTCTGTTTGCCCATCTTCCTTTGGATGGAATGTTGTATATCTCTTCAAATTTGTGTCCATCATCTCCCACAATGTAGTCTAGAATGCACTAAGACATCTTGTATCCTTATCTGAAAAAATGCTCCTTGGTATCCCAAAGTGCACCCCGACCCATCCAAATAACAATTTTGCTACTTATTTCCCATTGATGGTCATTTTATAGGGCGTCATAACACAAATCTTATTGAAACTGTCAACTACCATGAACAGGTAGTCATGCCCCTTCCAAGTTGTTGGTAAAACCCCCACAAATTCCATGGAAATGTTTTCCCAAGGAAAAATAGGTACATTTAAGGGATGATATAAACCATGTTTCCTATTTCTAGGCTTGCTGGTAAAACAAGAACTCATCCTCTTATGAACCTAGCTACCAGCTCGTACATCTTGGGCCAATACACATACCAATGCAAGTTAGTCATGGTCTTCCCTGCACCAAAGTGCCCATCAACCTTGGAGGTGTTAGCTTCTCTAATCCACTACAATTACTCACCTTTACGAACACATATCTTATCCAATCTATAGAGTAACCCATCCTTGAGATGGTGGTCAACCATGTTGTTGCCATCGTGCACATGACTCTGACTCTGCAACTACTAATACACCTCCTTAAAGTCTCCATCTTTTGAATATGCCTCTCTATATGCATAATGGATGAATGGCTCCATGAGCATAAGATTCCCTAGATTTTTTCTCCTTGATGTGGGTGGCCTTGACAATAGGTCACCTAACTTTTTTGTTCCTCCCTTCTTATACTTGATCACCAAATGGAATTGTTGTAAAAACCCCATCTACTTGTAATGCCTAGTATGGTGTAGCTTACTCTAGGCCTGCAAGCACAATAATGGTTGATGATTTGTGTGTATTAGTTTCTCCTTTCCCATTAGATACTCCTTCCACTTCTATATAGTTTTCACCATCACATAAAGATCCTTATCGTAAGTAAGTTAATTAAGAAATTCCCCACGAAATACTTTAGAATGGTAACAAATGGGCCTTCCACCCTGCGTCAAGGTAACTCCCATAACATACCCACTTGCATTTATCTCAACTTAAAAGGGTCACTACAAGTTTGGTAATGTCATAATTGGCGCTTGATTGATCTTTTTATCTAGTTCCTTGAAAGCCTTATGCTGACATTTTCCCCATTGGAAACTCTTGCCACTAGTTTTTATGGCATGGAGTGGTGCTTCTACCACTAAAAATGAGGCTATCAATTTCCTAAGGTACTGCATTTCCCCATTGAAACTTTTGAGCTTAGAAACATTAGTAGGCACTTACAATTTCATGATGGCCTCCATATTTCAAGGATATATCTTCCATTCTCCTCCACTGATCACATATCCCAAATACACCAAGGACTACTATGAAAACTCACACTTCATCCAATTTTCTAGCAGCCGGTGCTTCTTCAATGTTTCCATCACCTGCGTCAAATGTGAAATATTCTCTTCCTAGGTAGCACTATATACCATTATAACATCGAAATAGACAATAACAAATGAATCTATAAAAGGGCACAATAGATCATTCATTAATCTCATAAATGTAGATGCTGCATTACATAGGATAAATGGCATAATTAACCACTCATACAAACCCAGCCTAGTTTTGAAGGAGGTATTCCATGAATCTTCCTCTTTGACTCAAACCTAGTGATATCTAGACTTCATGTCTAGCTTGGTGAAGTACTTTTCTTGCTGCAATTGATCTAGCAGATCATCTATCCTAGGCAGGGTGTGTCTGTTCTTGAGCGTGATTTAATTCAGTGCCCTATAATCTATACACTTCTTCCAAGTCCCATCCTTATTTGGCATAATGATGATGGGTGACCCACATGGTGATGTACTCGGTTGAATTACACCATGTTCTAGAAGCTTCTACAACTATTTATTCTCCTCACTTTCTTCTATGACAAACTATCTGTACAACCCAATATGTGGAAATGGGGAGTCTAGCAATAGTTGGATCTCATGCTCCACTTCTCTCTTAGGTGAAAACCCTTTGGGGTATCATAAAAAATCCATGTATGCTTGAAAAACTCCTCTAATTGTTGTTTTTGTTTATTAGTGCACACCTCCAGGGTTTCCTTTCCTCTTATTGACTCCTATTCATACTCACTTTTTCTTAAAAATAATAAAACATACTTCTTGCTGGAACTAATCAATTTCTTGGCTTGGTTGGCAGTTATAAGTGAAATTTTCAAGTTTCCATTACGGATGATTTTCAATCCTTGATGATTTAGTATTTATTGGATCTCCTCATGAATGTTTCATCTCCCATGTACATGTATGGACTCCCAAACATGAATCCATATACATCAAGGGGAACCACATCTAGATCTATGTCATCAATAATATCAACACTGATAGAAAATCTAATTTTACCCCTTTTTTTTAGCTTCAACTCTACTATTGGAATTATGATACAAGTGTTATCCTTGATGGAAACTCACTCATAGGTCAGTCTAGTTTTGATCAAAGGTAGCCCACAGTGTAACAGGCCTATTCATATGTAACAATGCATTGGTACAGAAGAACGAGAAGATGGAACTACAATCTACTAATCAGAATGGAGAAGTTGAAGGTAAAGGATGGTGAAAAACAGTTTAAAATGTATATGCAGGTCCACTTAGTCAGAACATCGTATACATGCTAGTTCACATAACAAAAAGAGTGTATACGTATACACACACTTTAACAAGAAGAAAAGCACATATATGTTGGAAAATCCAGGAAATTCAAGAGGCGACAATACTAGGGGCAATACCATGTTATTAGCCCACAATATTGACTGGAGTAATGATTATTTGATCTCATCCAAGAATACCATGGGTCCTAATTGGTTTTGGTCCGAGGTATTGAGAAAGGCCTAAAACTATATAAGGAGGAGAAGATCATAAGGCTAAGGTGTGCAAGTGAAAAAGGTTTCTAAGGAATACTTCTATCTTAAGTATATTTTATGTTGCGGGGGCTATGTTTGTGATCTAAAATATTTTGTGCACCTTGACTTTAATGTTGGATCAGGATCATGAGACCTGAAATGACTTTTCATTGAATGATCTGATATTGGTTGGGCCAGATCTGATTGTGTACACTTGTTTTATTCTTTAAATGTCATGATCTGATTTTGTCTGAGGTTTAGAATAGCAACGAAGTTACGAGTTAATATTTGCAGATCTACATGTTGGTTTGTCTCTGTAAATGCATGTGTACAAACAGGTTCTACTCTTCCAAATAGAGTACACAAAAGAAAATCCTATTCTTTAAGATATGACTGATCTATCTGATTAGTTCTGTTGTTTTACTATTGTCTGTCAATGAAGTCTTCTTAGATCTAAATGTAAAATTGAATGCATAAGGAGTTTGTACTAGGTCCCTATACTACTAGTGTAACCCCTTATTTTTATTAGTACAAACCCCTTTTTATATTTTTGTGCCCATGTAGTCCCCATATTGTTATTATTGTGCCCCATAGAATCCCACTATTGTTATTATTGTGCCCTTACATTATTATCGTTATGTCGACTTTGATTATATTATGACCCCTTAGACTCCTATATATAGAAAGGAGGCCTTGTCATTTGTATCATCTAAGAATTGCTCATTTGTGTAATGTAAAGGAGGTTTCCCCCTTGAAGAGGCTGAATTCTAAGGTGTTGATCTATCTTTTCTATCTTTTTGTGAATTGGTTTCCTAGCATTTGGTATCAAAACTTTGGATTCTAGGGTATCGTTGCTCCAAACAGGTCATCGTGGACTTTTCACTATAACTTTTTGTCTACGATGTTTCAGAAGCTAAAACAAAAAACTTATTTGAGAATAAATCTCGCTGAACCTTAGGTCTGAATTTCATATCTTTTCCCACTATATTTTCGGAGATATCATCTAAGGAAGTTAGGGTTTTTGCAAGATCCAAAATTTCATCTAAAACACGTCATCGTGGAAGTTTCGCTATAACTTGTTCGCTACAAATTTTTAGAAGTAAAACAAAGAAGCCATTTGAGAAGAAAGCGGTTTGAAGATTGGGTCTAAATTTCAGATCTTGTCTTGCTATATTTTTGGATATATGATATGAGGAAGTTAGGGTTTTTGTAGACTCTCGAATTACATCCTAAAAATATGACCTCGGGAAAATCGTCATAATGTTTTCTCTGAGCATCAGATTGAAATTTCGTAAGAAGTTACAGAAAGATGATAGACTTTATTTTGTTTGGGTATAATTTTCAGAACATAAAGTGGAACTAGTGACACGTGGCATGTTGTACAAGTTCACTCTACTAAACTAGTCTATAATTAGCTCATCGTGGGAGATTACGAATAGATATTTATTCAGGAATCCAATTGTTCTTAGGCTTGTAGAGGTAGAAGAGGACTCAGATGGCTATTATAGACCAAAATTTTAGAACTTAAATATTTGAAAGTATAGAGTTACAATCATTTCAATATCTAGCTCCTAAAATCAAGAAAAGGTGAGATGAGGAAGTTTGATGTCAAGGATCCAATAAATTGGATACTACAGATGGAGAAATATTTTGATCTACATGGTGTACCACTGTTACAAAAGGTATGTATTGCATCTAATTATTTAGAACCAGATCAGTTTTTATGGGATAAAGGCCTTTGATCTCGTAAACCACTTGTCACGTGGTCAATTTTCATGGAGGAAATGATAGCACATTATGAGGATACAAAGAGAAACACCTTCTTTACCCAATTGATAATTCTCAAACAAAAGGGCTCTATGGCAAAGCACATTGAGGACTTCCAAAAATTAAATATAAGAGTAAATTATATTCCAGAGAAGAAAATGGTTGATGTCTTCATAGGGACTTTAAAGGATAACATTCAACACGAGGTTCGTCTTTGGGAACCTGATTCATTGGAGGAGGAATTCAAGTTGGAAAAAAAAATTGAAAGTGAAATTATGGAAATAAGCAATCCCACCACTCACAAATATAATTATGGCAGTTTTCTTTCTCCTAGCATTCCACAACCTACAAGGTTTACACCACAACAATTGGAAGAAAAAAGAGAAAAAGGGCTTTGTTACAATTGTGATAGCAAATACACAAAGGTCACGGTTTGTGAGAAAAATTTCATAGATTATGAAAGACGAGAGAAAAAGATGAAGAAACATCAAAGAAGAGGAATAAACACCAGGAACCCACCCAGAGATAAGAAATCAAATCAAACCATATCTTGTAAGAATTGGAAAAATTACCACTCCCAAACTCTCAAGATAGAAGGACATAAAGAAAAAAAATGTTCAAGAAGTGAAATCACATCAAGAAAGAAAATGATCCGACCATATATTGTAAAGCAATTGGCCAAATTACCACTCCTCAAACTATCATATAGAAGACATTCAAGAATAAAAATGTTCAAAAGTGAAAGATCGCATCAAGCATCAAGAAATGAATCTGACCATATCTTGTAATGCATTGGAAGAAATTACCACTCCTCAAACTATCAATATAGAAGGACATATCAAGAAGAAAAAGGTAATAGCATTGATTGATTTAGGCAGTACCCATAATTTTATTCATTGTAAGATAGCCAAGGAATTGAATTGCTTCCTATATCCAGCACCAGAGTGTCAAGTGATGGTTTGCAACTATCCAGGGAAATATGTATTGAATAGCCCAATGCTTTCCATTCCAATGGGTGGTGCTGATGTTTTACTAGGAGTCTAATGGCTACAATCTTTGGGCACGATAGCTTTTAATTTTCAAGAACTTTTCTTAAATTTCTTTTTTGGGAAGGGAAAGAAGTTGAATTGAGGGGTATTGAATGGAAACCTAGAAACATAATCAACTCTAATAACATGAAAAAGTTTCTAAATAAAGAACAACAAGGTGTAATTACACAATTATGTTCACTAGAGGATCCCACATTGAAATCACGTATTTCTCTAGATCACCAAAATGTTTTGGACAATCATTCCAAGGTATTTGAAACTCCCAAAGGCCTCCCACCTATTCATGATCATGATCATGCTATTCATTTGATTCCAAGAAGTGTTCCTCCAAACATTAGGCCTTACAGATATCCATATGCCCAAAGGAGTGGGAACTCATTGAAAAGTTGTAGAAGATCCCAGTTCAAACAGTATTGCGAGAACTTGAAAAGGAAGGAAAAATCATATTGGAACCTAAAGCAACTACAAAAATGAGAAATCGACAACTACAAAATAGATTAGTTTCAAAGTATCTCATCAAGTGGAAGAACTTACCCACTCAAGATTCCACATGGGAGGACAAGAATTTATATAGAAGCATCAAGAACTACTCAAGTGTTGAAGACAACATGTTTTGAAGGAGAGGGGCATGTTAGGTCCCTATACTACTAGTATAACCCCTTATTGTTATCAGTGCAACCCCCTTATTATATTGTTCTTCCCATGTAGTCCCCATATTGTAATTATTGTGCCCAATATAAGCCCACTATTGTTATTATTGTGGCCTTACATTATTATTGTTATATCGGCTTTGATTATATTATGACCCCTTACACTCCTATATATAGAAAGGAGGTATTTTCATTTGTATCATCCAAGAATTGTTCATTTGTGTAATGTAAAGGAGGTTGCCCCCTCGAAGAGGCTAAATTCTAAGGCGTTGATCTATATTTTCTATCTTTTTGTGAGCTAGTTTCCTAACAATTTGATATGTGATTGATTGATTGTATAAGTGAGAAGGGTGATCTCTATTACTACCTGTGTAAATCTCTATAAATTGATAGTAGATTTTCAATATATTTCTAGTTTTTATAGACTTGATTCAGAAGTTTTATGTTTTAGTAGTTTTGAATGTATATGTAGGTTTTATTAAAGGAAGTAACGTATACATGTAGGTTGGGTTTAGTAAAGTAGTGTATACATTTTGATGCATGATTTTTGAGGTTACAGCTAGTTCTGAATGATAATGCAGCTTTCTAGGTTCAACACAGTGTTCTGGTGACAATGATCTAACTATTCAGATTAACTGATTATTGGTTGATGCAGTTGGAAAGTTCTGATGGGTCCAGTATTAAAATTTCATGATATGAGGCCTTCATGTGTATTATTGTGTACTAGGAGCATCCATTCTGAAAATTTATGAAACGTGATCCCTGGAGGAAGAGAGAAGGTCATAGCCTTCTATAGGTCAGTGCCTACACACTAGTTAAAAAATTGGCTAGTACAAGAGCTAGGGGGTTGTAGCTCCCTTCAAGTAGAAGTTGGAAAATGAGAGAAGGTTGTAGCCTTTTGCAGGTGGGTGCCTGCGTACTAGTATGAGTCTCCACGAGTACAAGATTGTAAATATATTTTGTTATTATTAAAAGAAGACAAAGTTGATAAAAATAGGTGGTTTTAACCCACATTGGGTTTCCACCTTAAATCTTGGTGTTAATGTGTGTTTCTTATGTGTGATGGTTTATTCTATTTTTACTGCGCTATTTAATAAGTTACTGATGCTGGTTAAAGATCAACACATGATAAATTAACTAAATCACAAGTTCTCTGCGTATACAACGGTTTCACTAATCGCAATAGCGTGTACATGCTAGTTCACTTCATAGAAATAGTGTATATAAATATGTTTGGGAAATCAAAAATTATTTATCTGATAATATTGATTCACCCCCCTTCTCAGTATTATTTCCAACAATTGGTATCGGAGCAGGTTCTTTAGAAGAATCTTGATCGCTTGAAGGAAGATCTTTCAAGATGAATAATCATGAAGGCATGGGATCTATTAGGCCACCAATCTTCAATGGGAGCAACTTGATATATTGGAAAATAAGAACGAGAGCCTATCTTCAATCACTTGGAGCCAATGTTTGGGAAATTGTGGAAGGAGGATATCAATTTCCCGCAGCAATACCTACAGACTCTACGGGTAAGAAGTTATATGAAACCAATGCCAAAGCTATCAATACATTATTTGGAAGTCTATAAAAATCAAAATTTTTCAAAGTCATGTAGCTCAAGATAGCTAAAGGGATATGGGACAAAATAATTCAGGGCCACGAAGGAGACTCTCAAGTAAAACATGCTAAGCTTCACACTCTCAGGATTCAGTATGAAACTCTTACGATGGATAGTGATGAGAGTGTTGCTAGTTAGGTTTTACGTATCGATGAGATTGTTAACTGTATGAAGAATCTGGGTGAAGAGATAAAGGAAGTTACTTTAGTTGAGAAAAATTTGAGATATTTGTCTTCCAAGTTTGAGTCAAAAGTGTTTACTATAGAAGAAAAACAAGATCTTCAAACTATTACTGTGCTACAACTCCATGGAATCCTAATTTCCTTTGAAATGAGGAAAGGAGGTCCATCAAATGTGAGAGAAGCCACCTTTAAAGCTTCAACAAGAGGAAAAGAAAATTATTAGCACAATGAATAAGGATACATTTTAGAAGAAGAAGATGAGGTAAATTTTGTCAAAAATCTTCAACGGTGTTTCGAAAGATTCAGAGGTAAGTTACCATTCAAATGCTTTGCTTATGGTAGAGTTTTCCATTATGCTGCCAAATGTCCTCATAAAGATAAATATGAAAAGGGAAAGGAATATGAAAAGGCAATAGAAACTAGGTTTTCAATAAAAGGAGTTATTATACGCATGAAGATAGTGATGGTTTATCCAATAGTGATGAAGATGAGACTGAACAAGATTATAGACTACTCATGGTTTATGAAAATGATGATTTTTTAGATGCCTTAAAGAGGAAGAATTTCTTGAAGAAATCACAAAACTCAAAGTCTACTTAGAAGAAAAGAATATGATCATAGATACATTGACCCACCAACTCACTAAAAGAGAAAAACAAAATGAAAATCTAGAATGTGAAATCGTGGATCTAAGAAAAGAAATTGAGAAGAAAAAATCTATTAATCTTAGATTTGGTAAAGAATCTGAAACTTTAAATGAAATCATCAAAGTTCAACATTCTCCTCTGGTAAATATAGGTCTTGGATATATTGAAGAATCATCTCAATCACAAATGTCATTTACCTCAACCAGAAGCTATCTTGATGCAGCAAAGACCAATGAACAATATGCTAATCGTCAACAAAGGCCTAAAGTCACCCATGAGGTAAATCATACTCAATTTACTCCAAGGATGAATATCAGTAGAAGTTTCAACCAATAGGTAAACAATGCTAAAAGATTTTATGATGACATAAATTTCTTTAATGGGTAATGTTTTTCATGTCATAGCTTTGGGCATAAGGCTGCTCAATGTGTTTCTTACAAAACCATCATGACTAGAGAAGCACAAAATCAAAGGAGTGTAACAGGAATCAATAAAATTTCTTATAATAACTTTTCTCCTCTTGAAAATGAAATAGAATGTTCGATTTGTAACAACTTTGGTCATGAAGAATCTGAATGCAGGAGAAAATTTCGACCAACACTTCAAAAGGAGCAAACATCATTAAATCCCAAGATATGGAGAAAGAAGGAATCTCAATCAGAAACATGTAGCATAGATTTGTATGCATAAGGATAATAAAATCAGTGGTACATGGACAGTGGATGCTCCAAACCCATGCAAGGTGATAAAGAGAAAATTCATTCATATAATGCTTTAGAAAAGGAAAAGAATATCTCATTTGGAAATGACATTCCAATTGTCATTAAAGGTAAAGGTTTTGTTTTCTTGAAAGAAAATGCTAAAGCTAGAAATGTCATGTATGTAGATGTTTTAAGGGGTAACTAGTTGAGTGTCAATCAAATGTGTGATCAAGGAAATGAAATTGTGTTTCTATCAAATGGATGTGTGGTTCATGAGCTTGATACAAGAAAGACCGTGATCAAATGTACAAGAACTCCAAATAATTTATACATAGTTAAAGGAGGACAAAAAAAATTCTATCTAAGAAAAACAAATGAAAACTAGCTATGGCACAAAAGATTAGGACATCTAAGCTTTTCTTAGATAAGAAAAGCATGCAGGCTCAAGGCATTTCATGATATTCCAGATATCAACATCTCAGAAAACACCATATGCAAACCATGCCAAGTCAGTAAGCAAACAAGAGTTGACTTCAATGGAAAAGAAGGATCAACAAGTAAGCCTCTTGAACTCATCCACACTGATTTATGTGGTCCAACAAGGAAAAAGTCACCTCGTGGAGAAGAATAATTTATTTTATTTATTGATTATTTTTCCAAGATGTGTTGGATAGGTCTTCTAAAGCATAAAGATGAAGCATTTGAAAGTTTTAAATATTTCAAAGCTTTAGTTGAAAATGAATTAGATCAAAAAATCAAGTGTCTCAGATCTGATCGAGGGGGAGAATTCATATCAAATGAATTCTTTGACTTTTCTTAACAACATAGAATAAAAAGGAAATTATCCATTGCAAGAAATCCTCAGCAAAATGGCGTGGTGGAAAGAATGAACATACTTGTTCAACAAATGGCTTGAGTTATGCTTGATGCATCTGGAAATCCTACAACCTTCTGGGGTGAAGTTGCATTTGCTGCCATGACTATTCTTAACAAAGCAAATGTTCGGGTAAATAGAAATCAAATTCCATATGAACTTTGGTATGGTAAGCCTCTTACTGTAAAACACTTTAGAGATTTTGGAAACAAATGTTTCATCAAAAGGACTGATGAAAAACTTGGTAAGTTTGAAACTAAAGCAGACAAAGGAATTCTTCTTCGTTATTCATCTAGAAGTAAAGGATACAAATGTTATAATAAAAGACTTCAAAATTTTTTTGAAAGCATTGATGTTATAATTGATGAAGCATGCAGAAATCTGGAACAAATGAAATCAAGAGAGGAATATGACAATGAGGAATATGTGGAATGATTTCCTACATCAAATGAAAATGATATAAAAGAAGAAACCAATGAAGCACCTGAAGAAGATACAATAGACAAGGAAAAGAATCCATCTAGGTATGTTAAGAAAAATCATCCAGAATCTCAAATTTTAGGAGAAAAAGTGTCTGGAGTATGGACAAGAAGCACTCTTACAGGGACCTCAAGTTATCTAGCATTACTATCCTCCATAAAACCTCAAAATGTAAATGAAGCCTGGAAAGATGAATGTTGGGTCAAGGCCATGGATGAAGAACTTGACCAAATTGAAAAGAATGATACGTGGGAGTTAGTTCCTAGACCTCATGATAAAAATGTTATAGGAACAAAATGGATATTTAAGAACAAGTTGAATGAAAATGGAGAAGTTATTAGAAACAAGGCAAGCCTTGTTTGTAAAGGGTATGCTCAACAAGAAGGTATATATTTTGAGGAAGTTTTTTCACCTATTGCCAGACTTGAAGCCATAAGGATGTTTCTTGCTATTTCTAGTTTTCAAAAATTCAAAGTATATCAAATGGAAGTAAAATCAGTCTTCCTTAATGTATATTTAGGAGAAGAAGTTTATATTGAACAACCAAAAGGATTCATTCTTGGAAATGATGCAAAACTCATATGCCAGATTAAAAAGGTTCTCTATGGTCTAAAACTGGCTCCAAGGGCTTAGTGTTACTGCCTTGACAAATATATAAAACAACAAGGTTTCACAAAAGGTTTCACAGATAGCAATTTATACACAAAGATTGAAAATGATAAACTGCTAATTATTGTGGTTTATGTTGATGATATCATTTTTGGTAGAAATGAAGAATCCATGAGTTAGAATTTTTCTTCAGTAATGTAGAAAGAATTTGAATGTCCTTACTTGGTGAGCTTACTTGTTTTCTTGGTCTACAAGTACAACAAACAAAAGATGGTATATTTCTTTCAAAAACCAAATATCTCAAGCAGAGCTTGAAGAAGTATGGAATGGAAGATTCTAAACCAGTATGTACTCCAATGGTAATAGGATGCAGTCTCAGTTCTAATGATGAATCACTAGTAGTGAACCAACCAACTTACAGATCTATGATTGGAAGTCTGCTTTATCTAACATGTATCATACCTGATATCATTAATGTAGTAGGTATTGTTGGAAGGTTCTAAGCAAATCGAAAGGAATCACATCTTCAGGTACTAAAAATAATTTTCAAATATCTTTAAGGAGCTCAAGACTTTCGTCTATGGTATCCTAAAGGTACATATATTACTCTTCATGGTTATACAAATCCAGATTGGGTAGGAAATGTGGATGATCGAAAGAGTATGAGTGGAGGAGCATTCTATATGGGTTCATGATTTTGTCTTGGTTCAGCAAGAAACAAAGTTCGATTGCCTTATCTACAACTATAGCATAATATGTGGTTGTCTCATCTTGCTGCTCACAACTTCTTTGGATGATGCAAATATTGCAAGATATTCAGATCACATGTACTCCACCCATCTTCATTTTATGTGATAATACAGGTGCCATCAGTATTTCAAAAAATCCTGTCATGCACTCCAAGACCAAGCACATACCTATTAAGTACCATTTTCTACGAGAACACGTGCTTGAACAAAAGGTTAAATTGGAATATGTTCCCTCCAAAGAACAGACTGCTGATATATTCACTAAACTGCTTCCTAGAGAAACATTTGAATATCTTAGACAAAATCTGGGAGTAGTTGATGCATCATCCCGCTATTAAATCTAGTTTTCAGAGGAAGGTTATTATGCGTGGGTTTTATGATGTATAGTTGCATATACACATGGGTTTCTGTGGTTGAAGGAGCGTATATTTTTTTTTCATAGAAAAACAGTGGGTGAGACTCTGATATGGGTGCTTTGTCTGATATTGATGATTAGTGTCTGACGATATGCTTTATTCACTGATTTTTATCTGACTGACAAAGATGCCTTGATGAATGACTTGTTGAAAATGCATAGGTAGCACAGGTTCAGGGGGATCATTACCCTTCACACACATTATGCATTGTTGGCATCATGGTTAGTCAGTTCAACTATGGCTTCAAATACTTATATCATTTGTTGCATAAGTCATGTAAAGATCTAGGGTGTGATATGACTTCTTCTGTCATAGTCTATGTTTGAATGAGTCCTATTGGAAATATGATGTAATTTGTATCCCCACTTTGCATGGGATGAATGATGTAATAATTGATGTATTTCTATCATGTATAAACAATTGATATATCCCAACTTGGTTGGGTGGATAAGCCAAATATGGTGTATCCCCACTTGGTTGGGTGATTGATGTATGTATGAGTCATTGGTCATAGGGAGGTCATACTCACTTATTTGAGTTATAGAGCCATGTTATTTTCTTGAAACATATCTTTACATAATTGGCATGTACTCAAGGGGGAGCATGGACAACATAATGTATATGAAAGGGGGAGAATAGCTTGGTCCACCCTTTGCCTTTGATGTCAAAAGGGGAGAGTATTTTGGTGTTGCTTGTTATCTATAATAGTTTCTACAACCTGCAGTAATAAACACCAACATGGTTGCCATCAAGTCCAAAGGGGGAGGTTGTTGGCATTATGATACAAGTGTTTTCCTTGATGGCAACTCACTCATAGGTCAGTTCAGTTTTGATGAAAGGAAACCCATAGTGTAACAGGTCCATTCAGATTCAGATGTAACAGGGAATTGGTACAGAAGAACAGGAAGATGGAACTAAAGTCTACTAATCAGAATGAAGAAGATGAAGGTAAAGGATGGTGAAATTCATTTTAAGATGTATGTGCAGGTCCACTTAGTCAAAACAGCGTATACAAGTTGGTTCATAGAACAAAAATAGCGTATACGTATACACCCATTTTCACAAGAAGAAAAGCACAAATATGTTGGAAAATCAAGGAAATTCAAGAGGAGACAATACCAATGATCAATACCATCGTATTAGCCCATAATATTGAGTGGAGTAATGACTATTTGATAACATCCAAGAATACCACAAGTCCTAAGTGGTTTTGGTCTGAGGTATTGAGAAAGGCCTAAAACTATATAAGGAGGAGAAGATCATAAGGCCAGGGTGTTCAAGTGAAAAGGGATTCTAAGGAATACTTCTATCTAAAGTAAATTTTATGTTGTAGGGGCTATGTTTGTGATTTGATCTGAAATATTTTTTGCACCTTGAATTCAATGTTGGATCAGGATCATGAGACTTGAAATGACTTATCATTGAATGATCTGATATTGGTTGGGCCAGATCTGATTGTGTACACCTATTTTATTCTTTAAATGTCATGATCTAAGTTTGTGTGAAGTCTGAAATAGCATCGAAGTTATGAGTTAATATTTGCAGATCTATACGCTGGTTCGTCTCGGTAAAATCGTATCTACACGAAGGTTCTACTCTTCCAAGTAGTGTATACAAAGGAAAAGCATATTCTTCAATATCTGACTAATCTATCTAATCAGTTCTACTATTTTACTATTGTTTGTCAATGAATTCTTCTTAGATCTAAATGTAAAAATTAATGCATAAGGAGTTTTATATCTGATTGATTGATTGTATAAGTGAGAAGGGTGATCTCTCCTACTGCGTGTGTAAAGCTCTGTAAATTGATGGTAGCTGTTCAACATATTGCTGGTTGATACAAACTTGTTTTAGAAGGTTTATGTTTCAGTAGTTTTGAAGGTATACGAAGGTTTTATTAAAGGAAGTATCATATACACACATGTTGGGTTTAGTAAAGTAGCGTATACATTCTAATGCATGATTTTTGAGGTTGCAGTTGGTTATGAATGATAATGTAGGTTTCTGGGTTCAACACAGTGTTCCGATGATAGCGATTTGAACATTTATATTAACTAATTATTGGTTGATGCAATTTGAAAGTTCTGATGGGTCTAATATGAAAATTTGATGAAACGAGGCCTTCATGTGTATTGTTGTGTACCAGGAGAATCCAGTCTGAATATTTATGATACATGGTCCCTAGAGGAAGAGAGAAGGTCGTAGCCTTCTATAGGCCAGTGCCTACGTACTAGTAAACACATTGGCAAGTACAAGAGCTAGGGGGTCGTAGCTCCCTTCCAATAGAAGCTGGAAAATGAGAGAAGGTTGTATCCTTCTGCACGTGGGTGCCTGCGTACTGGTATGACTCTGCACTAGTACAAGATTGTAAACAGATTTTCCTATTATTAAAAGAAGATAGAGATGAAAACAACAAGTGGTTTTCACCCAATTGGGTTTCCACCTTAAATCTTGGTGTTCACGTGTGTTGCTTATGTGTGATGGTTTATTCTATTTTTACTGCACTGTTTAATAAGTTACTGATGCATTGCTTAAATATCAACACATGATAAATTAAATAAATCACATGTTCTATGGGTATACATTGGTTTCACTAATCATAGTAGTGTGTACGTACTAGTAGTGTGTAAGTACCGTATATAAATATGTTTAGCAAATGAAAAATTATTGATCTGATAATGTTGATTCACCACCCCTCTAAGTATTATTTCCCACATCTGCATCCTTATTTACCCATCCCAGTGGATCTGGGTTTGGATGATCATGAACTTATTTACCTAACTTCTTGAATATCTCTACTGGAATGAGATTCACATGCTATCCTATGTCAAAGAGAGCGTCAAACTTTGTTTTTTATTAAAATTATAGATCTGTAAATTAAACTGTAACTAGTGCATCCATGTGAATGGAAATTATGAAGAAATTTAGAATGCAAAAATAAGCTCACACACACAAATAAGACATAATATATGCTCCAGTAAACCCATTCAGGGGAAAACCCAGGTGGAAGGCGACACCACTTCTCCCATTGTCTCTGTCTGGAAATATAGTTGTAGGTACAAAGATGTAATGCATGTGGCCCATGGGCTACTACAGTGCACATATCCTCTCTTTTTTCTCTACCTCGTATCTGTCCTAAATATGTTTTCTCAGCTATGGAAGAAAATTCTGTCGAAGGAATGGAATGTATCTTCCTCCTAGAGGTCTAGTTATAACAAAACCCGACAACCTACTAGTGGTTAAGTTTGACTAGATAAACTCTTATCTAGAGTTAAAATATAGACTCTTCTAGATTATTTTACATAAACAATATGTGGCTAGCCCCTTTTCCATGAATGATGGGGGCTCACACGACATCCTCTCGAACTATAGGTGTGATAATAGGAACGTGAACATCTGAGTGGCATAACTTTTGCATACAGAATCTCGTTGGCAAGATTCTTATGCCGTTGGAAATATATTTCTTGTGTAGAATAGCATGAAAATTTGTGGCATTATTGTGACAAATTTTTACCCCCAAAAAATGTCACTTGATTCCTCAAAACACTCTTAAAAGGTTTTAGACCCGGTTTCGCCAAATTCGGTCCTACCAGTAAAATTGGTTCCATTAACTGATTCCTACATGTTTTCCACTCTGAATGCATCGAGATGTATGACAAATGATATAATGATCCAATATCAATTAGAGGGACCATTTATATACCTCGGTGGTTCCCCTTCATGAATTTTCACGTCCTTAGTGATATGCCTCTTCTATAATAATT